>JABUQX010117143.1:0-15000 GCA_015478945.1 Trachelipus rathkii
GTATACGTTCGTTCCATTATCAATTTGGGTGTTTAACCGTTTTCGCATTATCGTGAAACGCTTTCTTGTTTTTCGTGCGCCCTTCAGCTGATAAGGTTGGACTAACCACTCTTTTTTGCTTTACTGGACTTCCATAAAGGACATATATTACCCTCTCTATCTCTTATCTGTATGCAATAACCTATCTGTGTCCTTCCCTCGTTTACATTACCAAAAGATACATCAGAGTAAACCTCCAACCTCATTCTTCCTTTTCTTAATTTGGGTATTTTCATTTGAATTTCTTCCTTTTTTGCTCTTTGAACCACTTTAGCTAGCTCCTTATAATCTTCTACCGTAGCCTCTTTCATCTTTCTTCCAAAAAAACTCTCGTCAAAACTAAGATCCGGACGAGTATTTTGTGCCATCCAATTTAATTTTCCCAACAATGATCTATACTCTGTCATCTCTTTTTCATTTAACCTTTCATCTTTATTATCCTTGTTTATTTTTTATATCACTAATTTTTCTCTTGAGTAACTTTTCTGACTTATAATAATATCACCTCCTTTCTTTTGTTCCACTTCTATTCCTAGATATTTAAAAACGTTACTTTCTTCTCTTCCAACCTTAAGCTCTTTCTTTATTTTTGATATGATTTCCTCCTCAAACCTTTCATTCCCACCGTATATTAGATCATCTACATGAATTCCCATTATACCATAAATAACACCATTCTCTTCCCATTTGAACATAGTGTTATCTATTTTGCTTCTCTTACCTCCAGTTTTTATTAACACTTCCACCAAGCTCTCATACCATTTCCTCGCTGCATCCTTTAAACTGTAAACCGTTTTCTTTAGTTTCCATAATTTTAGAGTATTAGCTTCATCCAGAGGTTTTATCACAACTTCTCTTTCCATTTCTTTTCCTTGTAAATAAGCTGTTTTAACATCCAGAGTCTTTACCTGCCAATCTTCCATATTTATTATTGAAAGTAGTATTTTTAGCCCTTCTGTTGAAAAAGTGGGAGCTTCACACTCCTCGATTCCCAAACAGTCTTTCTCCATAAAACCCTTAACTACTAATCTTTCTTTCCAAATCTTAGCTCCCTCTTTCTCTTTTTCAGTAATTATCCATCTTGTCTTAAGTATCTTATTTCCTTTTCTTTCCTCTACCTCTTCAAAAACATTATTTTCTTTCCAACTCTCGATTTCCTTCTTGGCTTCTTTTATTTTCCTGGTGTACTCCGAATCTTTCCTTTGTAAGTTACCTACTTTTCCTTCACTGAAAAACAATTCTCCTGTATCTTCCTCAACTTCATATTCTCTTAAGTCCACCCAAAACTCTTCTTCTGAATCTAAATCTTGGACATTATAAGTACCGTCATACTTACCTCCTCTTTTACCTCCTCTCATCACTTTCACTCTTCTCCACCACTCCTCGTCATTGTGTCTTATTCTATAATTTCTTCCTTTTCTAATATCAATAGAATAAATCCCATCATCATCTTCGACCGAACCTTCTCCTTCTTCCTCCGGTACCTCTCTCTCCTCTTCTTCCTCATTCTCTTCTTCTTCTTCTTCTTCCTGCTCCTCTTCCTTCTCCTCCTCCTCCTCTTCTTCCAACATTTCTCTTATCTCCTCCTTTTCCTCATCTTCTTCCTCATCTTCTTCTTCTTCTTCTGTATCTTCGTTCTATCTATTTTATTCACCTCTCTAATCAACGCTCCATGTTTAACCATAACAATTTTACCGTCTCCCTTATCTTCCCAGGTCCTCTCCACTTTTCTTCACCCTTTTTCTTATAATAAACTTTATCTCCTACTTGAGCTTCTTCTATTCTATGAATTCTGATCTTTCCTTTAAGAGCTCTCCTTATCCGATCTCTGCATTCTTTCTCTTGAATCTTATCTTGAACCAGCATTTGAACTTCCATTAGTTCTTTTAGTTTTGCTCCTTCTATTTCTTCCTCTAGTTCAGTAGGACAGAGCCTTTCAAACTCATGTTTACCTCTGTATTGAATCCCAAACACTTTCTGATTGGGAGAATACCCACCACTCATTATTCTATCATTCTTCGCACTGACCATCCACATTAAAACCCAATCTCTTCCTTTAACTCCATCTTCTTTTAATTTCCTCATACCCTCTTTCAATATTCCCACTGTCTTTTCACTTTTCCCATTGCTCCATGGGCTCTCACTCGCAGTACATAACATTTCTATGCCCCATTTTTCCGAAAATTCTATCATTTCTTCGTTCTGAAATTCCCTTCCTCCATCCGTTATTATTTTTTGAGGCGCTCCAAAATAACTAATCCATTTCTCCATTACACATTCCATTATACTGGAGGGTTTCTTATCCTTCAACCATTTTGCCTGACAATAGTGTGTTGCCCAATCCACCATAACTAAAAAATTTTCCCCTTCCAGCTCACCTATATCCATCGATAACACCTCATTAAAATGTTTGGCTAGAGGTAAACCCACTATAGGCCTTTCAGGATTTCTCTTATATTTTTTACATGTTTCCCAATTACTACAAATCTCCTTTAACGTTTGCAACCTTTCCTTCTTTACCCTCTGATAATCTTCATCTTGATCCCATGCTTTACAAATCATTTGTTGCAATTTATCAAAAGAGCAATGGCCGAATTGTAAATGTAATCGCAAACAAGCATTTTTCCATTTTCATCAAGTATAGACCTATTTTCCCTAAGTGTTAGTCATACACTCTTCATTTTTCCTTTTTCCCTTAATTTTATTCTTATATGACCTTTCCTATCCATATTAAAAGGTATTTTTCATTTATTATAGAATGGTTACATTCAATATATTTATTTTTAAAATCTATCCTAGACTTTAATTTATCTAAAACAACTGTCCCTACCAACCAAGGTATGTTTCCTTCTACTATTTCTGTTTCTAGTAATGCATGCTTATTACCTAAAACAATCGGAATTAAAAATTTCCTATGACACTTAAATTCCCTTTCCCCAAAAACATAAGTAGCTTCTATCTTTTCTTCAGATTCTCTCATCTTCTCTAACTCTTCTCTATTTAAAGTCGAGAGAATTGCTCCTAGTCACAATTCCCCTATTACACTATTCCTACAACCTGTATCGACTATCGCCACTAATTATATCCCAGTTATCCTCTTCTACCCCTCTTTCCCCTAACAACACCACTTCTTTTGTCACTGTTTTCCTTTCCTTACATACATTAGCCAAATGTCCTTTTCCTTTACATTTGTAACATTCTTTATCTTTCATCCAACAGTTTTCCATCACATGTCCTTTCTTCCCACATCCATCACATTCTTTATCACTACGTCTATATTCCGGACAAAACCTTTGTACATGTCCCTCTTTATTACAATTATAACAGACATTCCTTCTTTCGATATTTTTATTCCTCTCTCCGCTATACCATACATTTTCTTTGTTTTGGTTCTGAAAACTCTTTCCCATAATTCCCACTAACAGACTCGTCACTCTGGTATTCGTTAAATCTCCGTCCAAAGCTCCTAACATTATTTTTACCTCACTTCCACCAATTTACTCCTTCCCAACAACAAACCTCCTTTGTGTTCCTCTCCTAGTTCAGCCATACCTGCTGCAGAACACCTTCTCAATGCCACATCAAATCTGCTCACGAAATCCTGTATTTCTTCATTACTTCTTCTTTCAATTCTGAAGAAAGCGTTCATACTATCCATCTTCTCTCTTTTCTTGTCACTGCTATATTTCTTTTCTAGAACACAAATTTTTTCTACTCCGTCACTGCTCGCTATCTCCTCCCTTGGCAATCCTCCTACCAATTCCCATGGTTCTCCACATAATGCACTCCTAATAGTTAAACCTGGATATTTATCTACCTTCTTATTTCTCCATATCCAATCTTCCACTTTTCCTTTCCACTCAAGGAACCTCTCCTTTTTCCCATCAAACACTGGACATTTCTCACTCCTTTTACCTTTCTCATCACTCTCATCATCAGAGCCCATTTTGCATCCAAGAATTTTAACCTTGTTTTAAAATTGATATAAATAATGTAAGTAAAAATTAAGTAACTAGATATTGTAAACACAAATTTTACTAACCTCTAATTAAATCAGATAACCTTTTACAAATCAAGAAAGCAAAAAAAAAAAGTCTCCATAGGGACTAAAACTTTCAGAACAAATAAAGATTGAATATAGTAATAGTATAGGGTAAAGTTAAATGAAAGTTTCTATCATAAATTTCCGGAGAAAAAAATAAAATAAAAAAAATAGCTTTCTCTGGTCCTCTACTTCAAATATTTAGGATTTTCGTTAATCACAAAATTCTACTGCCGTTGAAACTCAAAAAACATATGAAAATATTAGAAAATTAATTCTTAATTCATGTCAAAGTATACCAACAAAAATTAAAACAAGGTTTGCTATCATTCCTAGAAAAAAAAGATAAAACAATAAAAAAAATAACACATAAAAACTGGACATATACAGAAGTAGATAGTATGAGCCCCTTTTTTCGTGAAGCGACCCACATACATACCTAAAAACTAAAACAACCATAATATAATTAGATTTAATATGAATGTGATATCAGGGCCCAAATTGCAAGTTAATAAGGAAAAGATCTTAGATTTCCGAAATGTTGATTTTACCAAATTTCGAGACATGCTTAGTACAACTGACTAGGATAAAGAGTTTAAAGACCAAAACTGTTTTATCATGTGGGAACATTTTAAGCAAATTTTAATGAATATTCAGTCAGTATGTTTTAAAGATAAACCCATTAGGGTGGCGAAGAGAAGACCTGTTTGGTGGAATAGAGAGATAAGAGAGAAAATTAATGAAAAGCGTAGACATTTTAAAATATTCAAGGGTAGTAATAGGGAAGATGATTTAGAAAATTATAGGAAATATAGAAATGAACTTAACCAGTCAATAAGAGGGAGGCAGAAATTAATTTAGCAAGGAATAGTAATAAGAACCTGAAGAAGTTTTTTAGCTTTTATAAATTTTAAAGTAAGAATAGGACAATTGGTCCAATTAAAATTAATGAAAATTTTGTGAGTTCAGATAAGGAGTTGGTCAACATTTTCAATGCTTATTTTGCTTCAGTGTTTACTGAGGAAAGATTAGATAATAGTTTAGAGACTAATAGTTCTTGTATGCATGTAACAAATAGACTTACAGAATTTGAATTTGACGTAAAAGATATTAATCGTTTATTAGATCATATTGATCCAAGTAAAGCTGCAGGCCCTGATGGTATATATGGTAGAATTCTGAAAGAGGGTAGTACCAGCATTGCAAAGACACTGTATTTGATTTTTAAGCGATCTATAACATTTGGTGAGGTACCAGATGACTGGAAAATAGCATATGTTGTGCCTATTTATAAGAAAGATTTGGGAAATTATAGGCCAGTTAGCTTAACATCTCTGATTGTAAAGGTTCTGGAAAAGTTAGTGAAAGGTCATATAGAGAAATATTTAGAAGATAACAAGGTATTATATGACTCCCAGCACAGTTTCAGAAATTGTAGGTCATGTCAGACAAACCTTTTGGAATACATTACTGACTGCATTGACCGAGGAGATCCAGTTAATATTGTATATTTAGACTTAAGCAAAGCTTTTGATAAAGTTCCCCACATAAGGCTGATGAAGTTATTACAATGTGGTATTGGTGGAGTGGTACATGGTTGGATTAAAGAGTGGTTGCAAAATAGAAAACAGTGTGTATAACTAAATGGCAAAAAATCATCATGGGAAATAGTAGAGTGGTGTCCCACAGGGTTCAGTGCTGGGGCCACTTTTGTTCCTCATATATATAAATGATTTAGACCAAGGACTTAAATGCAAGGTTTCTAAGTTTGCAGATGATACTAAAGTGGCCACCTCAGTTAGGAATAGTGAAGGATGCATAAAGATTCAAAATGATCTTGATAAACTTCTTGGGTGGGCAGATAAGTGGCAAATGAATTTTAATAGTAAAAAGTGTAAGGTTCTTCACCTAGGTTACTCAAATAAAAGTTTTAACTACGATATGAATGGGGATTGGCTTGAGTCTGTGGACCAAGAAAAAGATTTAGGTGTGATTATAAGCAGTAATTTGAAAGTAGCTAATCAGTGTTTGGAAGCTAGAAATAAAGCTAATAAGATGCTGGGCATAATAAATCGCAATGTTGTTTACAAGAGCAAGGAAGTAATAAGTAAACTGTATAATAGCTATGTTAGGCCAGTAATAGAGTATTGTGCACAAGTTTGGGCCCCTTATTTAAAGAAAGACTTAGATATGCTAGAGTGCAACGTAGAGCAACAAGGATGATTTCTGGGTTTGAGGGTAAGAGCTATGAGGAGAGGCTGAAGGAGTTAGGAATGTTTTCTGTAGAAAGGCGATTTCTCAGAGGGGACATGATACAAGTCTACAAAATATTTACATCTATTAATAATACAGAGACCAATAAATTCTTCATAGTAGACCACCGAGCACAGAAGGAACAGTAAGAAAATAAAGAAAGCATGCCATCTTGATATAAGAAAGCATGCATTCAGTAATAGGGTTGTTAAATTTTAGGGTGCTTTGTAGATTTGCATGAGCATGGGTTGACTGGGACAGTTAAGAAAGGGTTAGATTCGTTTATGGATGGGTTGGGTATCATATAATATATTGACGAAGCCAAATTGGCGGGTTTTTAGTTATAGTACGGTAGTTATTAATGTTAGATGGCATGTGTGACCATAACTTAGTTATTATTAGTTTTGACTAAGCCAAGTGGTGGATTTGTGGTTGCAACAAATTGACAAGCCTAGGGTGCTTTATTGGATTTTGCATGAGCATGTTTGGGTAGTGGGTTGACTGGGACAGTCGATAGGCCCATGTGGCTTTTTACTGTCTCTATATTCTTAATGTCTTATGTGTTCCGTAATACAAGATGTCATTTTCCAAGACCATTTGCTTAGAATGACTTTTGTATTGTTTAGATACTTGTTGCCAATTTATAATGTTATCGTTTTTCCTAAAGCACTTCAATAAATATCGAAGGGTACGATCATTATTTTGGTCATATATAACATCGGTATTGTTAATATTAGTATTAACTACCGATACGTTTTTCACCTGTATAGTAGAAGACTTCAAATTTGACTGGGTACAAGTTGAAATGCCATCGGCCACCACAGTCAATTTTCTCCCTTGAAGATGAATCAATTGTTTTCGGGACATGTCAGGTAATAGGTGATTATCCCTAAGAGCACAAGTACCAAGTATCAATGGGTTATCTACCATGTATTCCTGGGGAACTATGAAAAACGCCGAAGGATGAGTTACAAAACCCATATTAAACCTCAGGATTATGTTTACATAATGAACGATAGGAATTCGTTCTTTATTTCCGAAACCACTGATGGCCTTTACTCCTATGTTTCGGAAGCCAAAAGCTCTTTTGAATTCCCTAGGAAAGGAACAATCTCGGAGCTTATTAAGTTTACGCCAGCCCCACTATCTACAAGGCAATCGTAAATGGGAGCATCATGATCATCCAACTTGACACAGACGATCAAAGGTTCGATATCCGCCTGACACAAGTTAATAGCAACGACCATATCTTCACCAGCATAAGGAGCAAGGTTTATGCGAAAATTTACTCATCTGATTCATTCCATCATGTTTAAGTGAAAGATTATCCAGTTTATTTACAGAGTCATTATCAAGGTCCTTTTCCACAGATTGACTCATCTCTGTGGGGACTAGTCGTTTAACTGATTTGCGGGACGAGTTTCAGCAAACCCTCCTTTGCAACGACCTTCATAGTGAGATACATTGCAGTATTGACACGGGTCAGAAATAGGCGTTGGGAGCGGCTTCCTCGAGTGGGTTTGGCAGATTACATTTTTCTAATTCCGGAGATAGGATCGAAATAAACTTTCTTTGTAACCTTGAAGGTATTCTTTAGGAGTAGTTCGTTCAGAATCACTGGATCTGGGAGGGGTGCGTTGAGGACACCTCATTCCCGCATGGGGACTTCTACAAAAAGGACATACTACTTTTCGGTTATTTACGGGAGATGATGGAGGTGAGTTCCTAGCTCGGCATTCGGTATTTAAATGGCCGGTTTTCTTGCAGTAGCTACAGACCCCCAGGTACTTGTAGCAATCCTGCATCTTGTGTCCTCTCTTCTCACAGTAATCACAGAGGAGATTCCTTCGATCCTCCGATCCTGAACGAACCTTACGAGTTTCGTTGCAATTATTCTGAGCCCTGGAACGGTCTTCATTACGTGGAGAATTCCGAGCAGTATTGTGGAAAGTACGCCTGTTATTATTTCTTTCCGGGGGACTACGTTGACCGATATCGGAAGGACGATGGTTAATGTTAAAGGAGGACTTAGGTTTTCGTTGTTCAACCTTTTTCCGCAGCACATCAGTCCATCCGGGAAGTGCAGCATTTATCTGTACTACTGACTCCAAAGATTCGTTTAAGTCCACTTCCCGGTCAGCGTGGTAAGAAGTTGATGGCCCGACCTCAAGTGGATTAGTTTGTGAAATGGAATTCGGGAAAGCGATATTCTCGCTATCTAAAGGTCCGCAAAATTCACTATATTTTCCCATGAAGCTCTACTATAACCGTCCAACTCCATCATTTTAATATATTGACGGACGAATGTTTCAATATATGGAGGCAAACTACAAAGGAAAGCTATTCTAAGGGAATCATGATCTCTCATATCGTATCCAGGATATGCTTGACTAGCTAGGCGTTCCAACCGAAGGGCAAACATTTTGATGCTCTCGTTGGGGTATCGATGAGCTGCATGATACCTCTGTATTCTGTATTCTTTTTTCTTTTTTTCCTCATCTCTATACCAACATACTAGATTATCCCGTACAGAGAAGTATTCACGGTTATCTTTTATTATTTCTCGGTATATGTTAAGAAATTTGCCTTCTAGCTGTCGACCAAGTAGTCTTAACCATTGGTGATGGGCATTTGGGTAGTGTAAACTACAATAAGCCTCAAAATCAGCCAGGTAGACTAAGAGATCTTGTTCCGATTCATATTTAAACTTACCAGGATCCACAACTTTAAGTTTCTCTTGAGTAACTGAGTAAGAAGCACTATGGCTTCCTCCAGCATATCAAGTCTCTGTTTCATATGTGGTCCTGAATACATAGAAGGTTCATTTTCGTCAGGAATACGACGTTCATAAGGTGTTTGGGAATATCCTTGTGGAAAACACCCAGAATAGACCCGAGGGTCAGTTGATAACATCTGGTGCTCCGGATATTGATTTCTTGGCATTTGTTCTCGGGGAGGCTGTAGTAATTTATTATATTTCTCTGAAAATTCAGCCTCTCCCCTATTTATAGGGGATAGAGAATCTCTATTGCCTCTACCCATATCGGGATTTCTAAAAAGAGACTTAGGTTGGGTAAAGTAATTTACTGGGGGTATAGAATTATGACGAAGACTGGGATTAGGAAGAATTTGAGGTTTAGGAAGAAAATTATGAGTAGGCACAAGATTAGGATTAGGAATAAGTTTAGGATTTGGAAGAAATTGATTTCTAAGATTGTCTACATAACTAGGTGGATTAGGAAGGAAAGGCATGGATCATTGATTGATTTGGAAGAATAAGGAAGGTTTAAATTATGATCATATAAAGAAGTGGTATTTTCAGGCATATGCACATGAGGGGAATCGAAGTCAGGTGGAATACCTTGACCTTGATCATGGTACTTTCTCCGTTCAACATTACCGACTGAATTTACTTGAGCCAATTGCCTTTCACTGAGTAATTTATCCTTATTGAGTTTAATCAATAAGTTACCCATTTCGGACTCAGTGAAAGGTTTGTCAGAGTTGGTAACTAAATTTAAGTCAGAGTTGGTACCTAAGGTTATATCAGAGTTGGAAACTTCTACCCTGTCTTTATTTTCCACATTCATTCCTACATTCATTTCTACATTATTTTTATTACGATCATCACGCAGACGCAGGTCTAAACGTGGATCTAATGCGACAGCTGCAAGAGAGGGATCGAAGTCCACAGCTTCTTGGCTATCAGCACTTATGCTCGTATCCAAGTCTTTTGGTTGAGGTTTTTCTGACATTTTATGTAAGTTTTAAAGGAAAGTATTTCAAAAGATTGGGAGGATTATTACTAACTAACTCTCGATCTGTCCAATATAAGTACAAAAGAAGAAGATTTCTTTGAAAAGAACTGAAGAGAATCGATGATTTTCAAAAAACAAATGACGGTGTGAGCGATAGTCACAATCCTAGTGCACGCAAGCGCAGGAACTCAAACAGAGTCCCTGTTCGGGCGCCACTTAATTTATTTATGTGGCGGAGAGGAAGTACGCTGGGCTCAACAAGCGTACCCGACTAGAAGGTACCTCTCTCCGCTCTTTCTCGTAGATACGAAGTTCAAAAAATTAGAAGATTTCGGAGGTCAAAGTATAGAAGATTACGTAGATGTTAGGTTTGTGATGTTCAAAAATAGTGGTTCGAATGTCTAGTAAGCACAGCAACCACCTGACACCATCAGGGGGAATACAGAGCAGGTTAGGTTTTCTCCGTTGTAGTAGTGCAGGTTTAACCCTCAGATGTGGCCCTTATAATACAACTGCACTACCGAAAAGAAAACTAATGGTGAGAAAATGTAAAAATCCAAAAATAACTTAATTTGATGATCGTATAGTGTAATTTTTTATTCCTGCTAAACAAAGATTGCGTTGTGTTTGCAAAACCAATGTCGATCTTATATTATGTCTTACCCTTGAATAAATTCTTTTCGTCTTTCATTAATTTCATCAAGTTATCTGTTTTAATCAATAAACTCTTTTGTTGTCTCTTATTCTTTTTACCTTTTTTATTAATAAACTCTTTTGTTGTCTATTATTTTTCTTGTAGTTAGATCTTTTATTTCAGATTTATTTCAACTAGATCAACTAGAACTACCTTTTTATTCCTTTATACTTTCTTCAAGTCTTCAAGCATGAATAAAATCAACTCCGAAAATCAATTTTATTTACAAGTTCAATATATATCATAAATAATATAGGTATTCAATACCTGTTATGAAAATCAACTTTATTTACAAAAGAAATAATTATCATACGTTCAAATTCTTTATTTACAAAAGCTCATCAAAACGAAATTATATACAAATCACAATAATTCATCAGAAATAACAGCTTATCTGTCAAGTCAATACCCGAATCCTGTTGCAATTATATCTTCCAAAAGTTACAAGCTCCAACTGGACTCAAAAATTCGGTTGTAATGAAAAGTACGTCCAATTTAAGTTATGTCAATTTCTGTAACCAAAATATATCCCAATCTCAAATCAAGCCCCTTGGAAATTTCAAGAACCTGTGATTACATTTCAGTGGACTGATAAAAAAAACTAATGTAAATTCTATTCAAATGCTATAAAGCACTTCTCATACCAAGTAATAAAAACTCTCCCCCAAATCATAAAATGTGGTAAAATATCTCAAAAGAAAATCCAAATTCAATTATTCCCAGAGTTATCAAAATGTTTCAATTATTTCTATCCAAAAACCAAATTTAATTTTATTCTAAAATTTATCAAAATTCAAAATGTTTACTAAATATTTCCACTGAAAAACTAAAGTTAAATCTATTCTCAAATTTATCAAAACTTCAAACTGTTTACGAAATATTTCCACTGAAAAACTAAAGTTAAATTTATTCTCAAAATTATCAAAACTTCAAAATGTTTACTAAATATTTCCACTGAAAAACTTAAGTTAAATTTATTCTTTTATTCTCAAAATTATCAAAACTTCAAAATGTTTACAAAATATTTCCACTGAAAAACTAAAATTAAATTTATGCTCAAAATTATCAAAACTTCAAAACGTTTACGAAATATTTCCACTGAAAAACTAAAATTAAATTTATTCTCAAAATTATCAGTTGCTGGACTAATTCAGATGAAAAACTAAAGTTTCAAAATTGTTACTAAAATTATCAAAATATTGAAACTTCTCAAATAAAAACTAAAGTTTCAAAATCATTCTTAAAATTGTCAAAATGCTGGAATAATTCAAATGAAAAACTAAAGTTTCAAAATTGTTACTAAAATTATCAAAATATTGAAACTTCTCAAATAAAAACCAAAGTTTCAAAATTATTCTTAAAATTGTCAAAATGCTGGAACAATTCAAATGAAAAACTAAAGTTTCAAAATTGTTACTGAAATTACCAAAACATTGAAACTTCTCAACAAAATATTGAAACTCCTCAACTAAAAACCAAAGTTTCAAAATTATTCTTAAAATTGTCAAAAGGCTGGAATAATTCAAATGAAAAACTAAAGTTTCAAAATTGTTACTAAAATTATCAAAATATTGAAACTCAACTAAAAACCAAAGTTTCAAAATTATTCTTAAAATTGTCAAAATGCTGGAATAATTCAAATGAAAAACTAAAGTTTCAAAATTGTTACTAAAATTATCAAAATATTGAAACTTTTCAAATAAAAACTAAAGTTTCAAAATTATTCTTAAAATTGTCAAAATGCTGGAATAATTCAAATGAAAAACTAAAGTTTCAAAATTGTTACTAAAATTATCAAAATATTGAAACTCTTTAAATAAAAACCAAAGTTTCAAAGTTATTCTTAAAATTGTCAAAATGCTGGAACAATTCAGATGAAAACTAAAGCTTCAAAATTGTTACTAAATTTACCAAAATGCTGAAATGCTTCCACTGAAAACTAAGTTTCAAATTTGTTACTAAAATTACCAAAATATTGAAACCTTTCAAATAAAAACTAAAGTTTCAAAATTACTCTTAAAATTGTCAAAATGCTGTAATAATTCAAATGAAAAACTAAAGTTTCAAAATTGTTACTAAAATTATCAAAATATTGAAACTCTTCAAATAAAAACTAAAGTTTCAAAATTATTCTTAAAATTGTCAAAATGCTGTAATAATTCAAATGCAAAACCAAAGTTTCAAAATTATTCCTATAGTAATTTATTCCAAAAGCAAAAAGTCACTTGCAACTAATTAAATCACTTATAAAATCTTTAAACTCCAGTAAGTTATAAAACTAATTTAAACTATTAATAAATTCTTCAAAATATAGTTACTATGCCACAATTTTAACTAAACTGAGTTTGATAAATATCCTTCACTAAGCCCAATCGAAAGTAATTATAACTTTATACTGAAAATTAAATAAGTTACTTCCATATACTATAACTCCTATTGTTCCAAAATATGTTAAGTCACTGTCACAACTCCTGAATATAAGAAAACAATTCTCTAAATACTGACTTATTTTTTTAGTCACTGTCTTAAAATACAGTCTTCATTTCAACTGAAAAGCTACTTCTCAAAATATTGACTTGTTACTAGTTACTGTCTTAAAATATAGTCTTCAAATATACACTACTAACTCAGAGCTTCAAATATAGGCTTCACTATTTATAATGTTTTTTAATGCTTAGTCAAAAAGAACCTAAGTTCAAAATATAGCTTATCCTATGTTAATATTTAAGCCTTTGCTTAAAATTCTCCAAATGGTTTCATCGTTGCAGTTTATAACAAAAATCAAATTATACACATTATATTACCTTAATAATTTCCTCCAATAAATCAATCAAAATAGGTTTGTCAAAATCGTAAATATTTTCTAAGTTTGTTACAACAATAACAAGTCAAAATCAGTAATAAGAATTTTCACAATAATATGCGTCTCTAAGGACAACTACCCAGATCGGGATCAAAAATAAGAATTTAAGTGGTAGACCACTCTGACTGAAGCCGAATACAGAATGACTACAATTCGCGCATTCCAATCGTCTTCAACTTGGTTTTGATGACCATTACCAAGTTTCCAGATGTTGCCAAACTCACACTTTTACTCTAATATTTATGCCTTTGGTACCAAATTTTTCTTGCTTTTTCTGGAATTTTCGTTATCTATAAAAAGAATTTTAAACATGTTATTGTTTACGTTTTACCATTATTCAATCCTAACTGTTTTCTACTCTTTTTTCTATCCATTTTTACCTCTTTTTTATCTTTTTCATTACATAATATTCAAAATGTACCCAATTTGACCAAAACACTTTTTCGTACCTATGCAGTTGCGCACGCATGTTTTTCAACTCTAAATATTTTGACAGACAATCTTAAAATATAATTATACGAACTCACGCTCATGTTTACATACCTCAATTACGCACACAAGCCTTTTCAGACACTCACATACTTACATAAAACTTTAATTTTAACTATATTTTATAACTATATTCTATAATACTTTCTTTTAAATGTTTTATTATTCTACCTTATGAATTCTATAGTGATTTTTTAACATGATTATTAAATAATTCTACAATGATCTATATACTCTCCATTCTGAATAGTGATCTATGCCAGGTCCTATAATAATAATAATAATAATAATAATAATAATAATAATAATAATAATAATAATCATACATAGTACTAAGATCTTTTTATTACAAAACTTGCACAGCTTACCTAAGTTAGGTCCACGTTTGGCATGTTACCTGTAGGCCCTACAACACCGTAACGGAGGAAGTTAGTCGTAGGACTCTGTAGGCCTGCTTACTTGAATGACTGTTCGAAGAGGATTGTGAATGTTGATAACATATAAAAATTAATCTAAGATTTTTACCCAGAGAATGGTGTAGAATAGTATAGATCGTTTCCCGGATCTTTACTCGAAGTTTAATATAGTTCTGGACGACTAATCAGATATGGTTCTTGAAGATTAAGAATAATAATAATAAAATAACAAATGATCAAAGGATATTGACACACAGTAAAAAGTATTAGTTTTACTAAACTCGCTCAATTGGCGTCAAATTAAATGATGGGATGTTTGTGTTGTAAAAAGTTAATAGTAACACAAATCCAAACCCAAACATATATGAATAAAAGGATTATGATTAAATAGAATTAATTAATACACATTGGAGAATAAGTTCAAGGTATCCAATGTATAAAATATG
>JABUQX010117143.1:17500-36547 GCA_015478945.1 Trachelipus rathkii
AACCCAAACACGACTCGTGTATCTCCAGAGAATTTTTACCGGGATTTTTTTCTGTCAGTGTTGTATATCTAATCACGATACTCAACTGACCTCTTTTATCTTGTGTGGTGTCTAGAATTAATGAATAATACGGAGCTGAGGTTATTCTGAATAATAATGTTTTCCTAACTGAACATGCAAGTAAATTAATCATGTCATTTTGTATTTCATGATGTAAATACTTGTTTCTACTTTTCTCATTTGCTAAGTGAGCTCTAAGTAAAGAGTTATATCGAGAGAGTAGATCAACAATATTCAAAAAGTTTCCAGACTCGGGACCTACTGATTTTGTATTTTCTCTATGACCACGAAATGGTGATGAACACATTGCCAGTGTTCTCACCACATCGATAATGCTGGTAAAAATTTCTTTCCACTTCCGATGTTCCTCCGAGAGTTAATCAACGATAGTTTTATTTTTCTTCCACATTCCATAAGTCATAAAAGCGTGTAAATGTGATTTGCTACATTCATGTTTTTTAATTTTCTTACTAAGCCCCTGCCAATCACGAATGCCTATACGCCAACTTCTTGATTCAGGGCATTCATTGAACAGCCAACAAGGCTCACAATAAACAGCATCTAATTTGGGAGAATAACAAAAGCCAATATCTTTCGATTTTTTGGCCAGTTATAGTTGCATATGAATAATATTCAGCACTGAATGATCTTTTTGAAATTATATCCTTAGGAAAGGGACCTAAAGGGCGACATGGTTCACCGGCTAAAAATTTTCCTCTGGCTTCCTTAGAAAGAGGCATTGGAAAAAATCCAATGACATTTTGGAATTTATTTTTATACGAAATCTTAGCCACGGTAGATTTTCGATAACGCATCTATCAACGTCATTGTTAACGTCGGTTTCACATTCTTTTGATCTATCCTTTAACTCTTGTGTACTTCTAATTTCAATAAGGTTCACAAAGCTCGATGTAGAAGCAATACAATCAATATTTAACTCGGATGCAGGATTTTTGAAAAGTGAATCAATCTTTAGAAGTTTTGTTACATTTTCGACTGTCTGATTTTTCTTTTTTGAGAACCACTCAAATAGCATCGTTTAACCGACATTATTTCTAAATATATATATATATATATATATATATATATATATATATATATATATATATATATATATATATATATATATATATATATATATATATATATATATATATATATATATATATATATATATATATATATATATAAATCAATGAAGCCGAAATTAATAACAAGCAACACTTTACAAGTAATTAATAACAATGAAGGCATTCAATGCAACTACAAAACATATTTAAAAAATAAAGAGGATTCTCCCGCCTTATCGCCATCATTCTATAGTGTAAGGGATGACCGCGCCGGTACCTATTTGTTCTGTCATTTTCATATACGAGCATTCTGATTTGAAAAGATATCTTATTTTATTTTAAAAATTGTTTAATATGCGATTGAATGATTTTTTTTTGTGGAACAACTGACTATTGTTTATTAACAAATAAGAAGAAATTAAATTTTTCCATTTGGTTTCACAGTTGGACCTCGTAGGGGCCCCTCCCGAACTCCGGGGCCCTCCCGCAGTGCGTGCGCTGCGCGCGCGTTATCCTTTTCCCTCTGTATATATATATATATATATATATATATATATATATATATATATATATATATATATATATATATATATATATATATATATATTATATATATATATATATATATATATATATATATATATATATATATATATATATATATATATATATATATGGGTTAGAAAAAAATCATGTTTTTAAAAAACCCAAAAACCATTGTTTTTTTGAAAAAAACAAATAAACCAATGTTTTTGTTTATGGGTTTTTATGCTATTTTGATGGTTTTAATGTAGTTTTTAATGGTTTTAATAGATTTTAAAGACAAAAATCACTACTGGAAACTGTTATACACATGTGCTAACAAATATTTTAAAATTCCTTAGTAAATTTCTTTAGATTCTTAAATTTCAAATTTTCTTGATAACTGTAAACTGGTATAAAATTATTATTATATTTTGAGTTTTACATAAACTCATAAAGTAAAAAATAAGAGGGTATATTATAATATATAAACTCTATCTGAAAAAAAAAAGGTTTTACTTTATTATTTTACTCAAAAAAAAAAAAATTTATTATATTTGCAATGCACCCAAAAATATAATTAATGGCCATTTGCGATATGACGACAATGTCACTTTATATTTGAACTCTTTAAAGGATGACAGATGATAATGATGCACAAAGAAAATCCGCTGCACTACGATGCCACATTTTTCATAAATCCTCACACTTCTCCTCACACTCCACATATGATTTTATTTTAAACTTTTGAAATGTGGCAGCAATGGGTAGAAAATGAATTCCCAAAAGCTCAAAACAAGAATCATGTTTTAAACATGTTAAAATTTACATATATATATATATATATATATATATATATATATATATATATATATATATATATATATATATATATATATATATATATATATATATATATATATATATATATATATATATATATATATATATATATATATATATAAATAAGAAGCAGGTTTTTCTCTTTTCCAATAAGTTACTTCCCTGGGTATGTATGACTAGATTGATATTTAAAATACGGCTAATAAAAATTCAAACAAAACAGTACACACCTTTTCCTAATGAAAACGTCTTAGGTGTATCTCTGACAAGATGTAGTTTGTCGTCTTCTGGGGAATAAAGGTGTTCAAAGTGTTAGAGCAATTATTCTTTGCCTAACTTTGGGTCAACGATTTGGACCTCGATTATCCTATCCGCCAGTAGTTTTGCTCTTAGGATTGTGTCAGTGTTTGTTTTGCTAATTCTTTGGCACACTTAATTATATTTCCCTTCCTAACTTATGAAATCAATGTTTAATGAAAAAAAAAAACTCAAGGGAATAATGAAAGTGTGCTTCTGTTATGCTTTATTAACTTAATTATGCCGGATATACTTTAAGTCAAAAAATAGCACTACACGAGGGAGTGCTACGAGATTAATACGCTTTTTAATTATTGAATATAATATAAACTCATATAAATGCAAAACAAAATCGTTCACGCAAGACTGGTTCGACTGCAAGAATGAAAGGAAGAAACCAAATACCGAGAGAATAGAGGTAAGTATTCTTTCCCAATAGTGCTTAACATATAAATTGTAACTTAGCTTAAATTAATTAATTCATCTGTTTCCATCTTCTCTGTTTCAGAAGGAACAAATTCTTAATAGATGCTGTTTTCAATTGTTAACAAAGACTTCATTTAAAGGCTTCAGATGAGAAAGTTGTTATATCAGGAATTCCAAGTAAGTTCATTAATGACTTTTATCTGTAGTTTTTCACTTCTGTAGTAATCGTAGTAGATTCTTGTAGAGTAGTACAGTGTAGTACTTAAGTATTTCTATATTAATGTAGACCAAAAATTAAGGTTAATCTCAACCAATTCTTTCTCTAGATACTCCTCTGTATGTTTAGGAAGGATCTCAATCATGTGCATACGTCAACCACTTCAATGTACTCCGAACCAGAGAATATAGAACAGATTGAAGATGAGTTGAATTGAATGGTGATTTGGACCAGAATTAAAGTCAAAATAGGACCATAGAATAAAACAACAGAACAGAACCCCAGAACGGAAACCTAATAAAAAATATATGATTAGAACGTTTATAATTACAAAACTAATAATTTCTATTGAATTAAAAAGAATCAAAACTAACCCTTTAGTTAAATTAACTTCCACGAGAGGCTCTTATTCTATTTCGGTAATTGTTCTCTCGCACAGCTATATTTCACTGACCCTTCCAAAGGCAGACATAGAGGTCTGTAAACAACAATTAGTGATTATTATATTTAATTGAATCTTAATCTTCATTAACCCAAAACGAATTGATTTATAAATATTATTATAGTATTATCATGTATTTGCTCAGTTAAAACAAGAATCATTAAGTTAAGAAAAAGGTGGTGACCCACCTGAGAACGATGGTTGGATAGTATGAGCGATCCAAGAAGAACGTCAATAGGACAAATACTGTTTCCTTTAGGACCAACACAATACTTCTGGACTTGGACTCAATTATGAATATGAATGTTTAGAAATTATCATTAACAAAAGTAACAAAATATTAAAGGAGTCCAGATATACAAAGAATTATATTATCATCAATAACTTCTCTGGAACAATATAAGAATTAGTGGCAAGCCTAGTTTTTAAGGTTTATCATAAATGAAGATATAAATACAGAACTTTTAGTTACTTGATTACTTGAATTGGTATTGGGTCAGTGAGAGACGACGATCCCCCTTACATCCCCCCCTGATAAGCTTAAACCCCCCCTTTAGAAAACATCCATTTTAATATAAATTACAAATGATGGAAGGTTATTTAACCAGGAAGAAATTAACAAAGGGAGATCATCGTCTAAAAGCGAACCAATATTGCGGAAAAACATATAGTACTACTCAAGGGTGTACTAATTTTAATTCAAAAGGTAGCACTGCTCGAGGGAGTGTTACAAATTTAAATAAAACAAAACAAAATCTTCCAAGTATAATATTAAAATAAATATTCTTTTTTAATAATAACTAATATCTCAAAGTTTATTTATGAATAATTTGAACGTAATTTCTTTAGATGTAAAAATATAAAATATATTACAAAAGTTATTTCATTTAGGGTGACGTTAACCGCATTAATCCCTACTCAAATCATCTTCATCATATATTACTTTAATCCAATGCTGTATAGCTAATTTACGTCTGTCAGAGGACAATTTATTCCACTGCAGAGCTTGCATAGCTGAACGCACAGACCGCCGTTGAATTTTATCCAGGTCTCCTATATCTAAATCCAGATTGGAAACTGATTCAGGCTGAGGGCCAGGAATACTGTACGAGGCAGTATTATAATTGGCAGTGCTTTGTGAAGTAACAGGTGTATAAATTTCATTACTATAAGATAACCAAGAGGGGTTACCTGATGTTGGCATACTACTACTCGAGGGTGTAGTCATTGCCTGAGCTGACAGCACACCAGGGGCTGATTGTCCACCAACATTATATGACATTGGATCAAAATAATTACTTTGATTGTTTCCTGAATAGGAGGAATAATCATAATATCTGGTATCTGGTTCCAGAGATTTATTAAATTCTGGAATATATGTAGAAGTCGAAGGCCGGGAATAATCATAATAGGATTTATCATAATATCTACTTTGATTGAAATTCTTTTTTGTCTTTCGATGTGTACCCTGAGTCATACTACGTGAATAGGGTAAAATTGGTCTAGGTGCTTGAATTTTTTGTTTTGGGGGAACAAAATACTGACGATACCTTCCAATTAAGGCATCTAAAAATAGTTTATTTGGGTGCAACCCATCAAGAAGTAAGGGTGATTTTAGAGTGTCTTGTACTTTTCGAAAATATTTATTATGGGGAGTAATATTATTGCTCTCATTATTCTTAGATACCCCGTGATGGAAATTCATAATTTCAACACCCCTAATTACAAGCTTCTTTGGCCAAGTGTAATGGTCTGAAACCAAAGCCTCAACTTGGTCAAAACTTTGAATGGAGTGATCCTGTAGTTTTTTAGGATCAAGCTCAGGGTCATCAATACAATATCCCGCAAATGAATCCCCCCACTGTTTTACAATTCTATTTTTATTAAATGTATAAAGGTCTACAATTGGAGGAATCATCAAGATTACTTTAGTTTGGGGATTGACTTTGTCGACTACAGCTTGTATTTGTGACATCAACGAGGGAATGTCTTCTATATCATAATCAGGGTTAGGTATAATTACTGTTACAGTTTTACCATCATTATTGGTAAGTTCCTTTTTCTTCCATGCTATGGTTGTCAAGGCCCACAGCAAGATACAATCTATGTTTGATGACATGAGGGCCTCTACTTTGGCCACACACTCTGATAAGACGCGACCAGGGCTATAATCTATTCGAGTGTTGATATTATATTTGCTAGCTAAATATCTTTTTTCATTTCGAATTAGGCTAGCCTCCGAAGACCCTACGGTCAATAAAAAAAGTGACATAATTAGGGGGTAGTGTTAAATACAACTATATAATCGGTGTGTGCTTTGCTTTAACAATTTCTTTTTAGCACAAACACCAACACAGACATCAACACACCACGTACCTAAAAAGAACATATAACAGTTATTATATTAAGAGCACAAGAAAGAACATAATTCATTCACACTCAACTCTCGATATTTAGCTCTTCAAATTAATATATTAAAATATTAAATAATAAATAATTAATCAAAAAAAAATCTCATCACCAATTTTATTAGATTTAATTAATGGTTTAAAACATTTTGCTCTATGCATGTAATTATTTAATTGCTCGTTTTCCCTTGTTTGTTTTTCCGTGACAGCATTTGTTGATTGACTGAATATTCATTGTTAATTGACTGAATATTCATTTCATTAATAAGGTGATCATAGACCTCCTTATTAAAACCGTCATGTAGGAAAACTTTACTCTACCACCTCTCTGCTTTCAATATATCATATGCATCCCAACTATAGATGGAGATGCAATAACATAACATCATATTTAATAGGAAATATAATGTTATAAATAATGAGTACGAAATAAATAAAAAGTATTAAATTAATTTAATGAATGTCTGTTATGAACAATCATTTTGATTATTCATAACATCCCATTCCAAACCGTTTTATTCCTCGCAGATCTTCTGGTCTGTGGTATGCTGTCGACAATGAGCAATACTAACGTCAGATATCATCGTCCAGCCATCATCGAACAACTTCGGCACGTGAGTGGACCTAGATTAGCTAAAAACTGGGGAAACTGGATATAAAAATTAGGGTTAAACATGCATGAAATAATAAATTTATTGAGTATAATTTAATATAAAATATATTACCAAAAGCAATATATTTATATAACCAAGTACCCAGTTAGTTTATCCCATCTTTCAATCTTTGAAATTAGTAAGTAATTTCTCTGAGTGCCCAACAAAATGGTTGTTCACCCTTAGTTGTATTGACAATTTGTCAAAGATATTTTTAAGGAAAAATTTCTTTATGATAACCCACGCCCAGTTTAGTAAAATATCCCCAAAAAAAATTTTTTTTTTTTAAGACTAAATCAAGTTAAGTTTCTCTTCTATGGAGAAAGATAACCGTTTAAACAGGAAATTTATGAAAAGTAATATTTATTATTTACAACCATTTTCTCTTCTAGGGAGAAAATAGTACTTATTTAATTTTTTTCAGAATCATTGATTGTTGGCATGAGATAATTATAATGTATCCCACCCAGACATTTTAGACTACAAGCTTCATTTTTAAATTGACTACCATGAATGATGGGTTTGTCAGTATGATAATAAACATGGACAGGAGTTTTGAAAAGCTCAGTGAAAGAGTTTATGATCTCTGGAATAGGCAATTGCCCGGGAAGAGCTATCAACCTAAGTATCTTCTGAATTTGTTTTCCTTGTAATTGATACTTAAGTGGATGTTTACTTAACTCGTTTGCAAGGGTCTGACGAAGCTCCAAATGACGATCCCATGTCCCATATTGAAACAATGACAAACATTTAAATAACGAATCACCGCCACCGGGTATTTCAATAGGGAAATATCCATTGGGAATAAACTCCGTAATATTTTCACTCATATTATTATCTAACCCACCATCATCTACAGGGGAGCGGGATAGAGCATCTGCGACCACATTTTTCGTGCCTGAGATGTATCTTATCTCAAAATCAAATTCATCTAGTTCTTCCATAGTCCGGGCCAATCTCCCATCGATAAGGCTCATGTTTTGTAAATAAATTAGGGGCATATGGTCAGTAAAAATGACAAACCTAACTCCACGAAGAAACGGCCTCAATGATTTTACGGCCCATCGCAATGCAGTTAATTCTTTATCTATTACACCATAATTTCTCTGGGCACCGTTAAAAGTCATTGATATAAACGCTATAGGTTTACGTTCGCCGTTTTGTATTTGGGAAAGACAAGCCCCAGCACCAAAGTTTGAAGCATCAACATGTAACTCCATGGGAGAGACATCGGAACTATAATCAGGGAATCCTAAAACACAAGGGTTTACTAGAGCCTTCTTCAATTCATCAAAAGCTTCCTGACATTTCGGATCCCACTTGATTGTTTTACCGCCAGTCTGGCACGATAAAGGCTTACTAATCTGCGAACAATTAGGAATGTGCCTTCTGTAAAAGTTAATCATGCCCAGAAACTGACGCAAATGTTTTACAGTGGTAGGAATTGGAAATTCTAATACTCCCTTGACATTTTTTTCCAGGGGAAGGATTCCTCTTTGGGATATTCGGTGACCCAAGAACTCCACTTCAGTACGGCAAAGTCGGGTCTTGCTGGGTTTTAATTTATATCCATTCTTCTCTAGGGCAGAAAGGACTTGATCTAAGGTAACTAAGTGTTCTTCAATTGTCTTGCTAAGGATAATAATATCGTCTACATAAACCATCACCCTAGACCATGATAACTCATCCAAAGCGAGCATCATACCACGTTGAAATGTGGCAGGGCCATTTTTTACCCCAAAGGGCATTTTTAAATATTCATACTGGGCAAAAGGAGTAGAAAATGCCGTTTTTTCAACGCTATCAGGATCCATTGATACCTGATAATAACCCCTAACCAAATCAATAGTGGAAAAATATTTATTTCCATGCATATTATATATCATATCTATAAGATTTGGTAGCGGAAACGAATCAGTCTTTGTGACTTCATTAAGCTTACGATAATCAATACACAGCCTCAGCTTACCATCAGGCTTCCTAACTGGTACTACGGGAGCGGAATAAGGAGATTTGCTGGGCTGGATGATATCTTGTTCCAGCAACTCTCTGCACTGTTGTTCGATTTCCTGGGCTAGAGGGCCCTGAAATCGGCGAACTGGTAATCTGACTGGTCTTTTACTCTCTACTTCTATGGTATGAGTGACATTGGTGGCGACCCCAACATCGTGATCTCCAAAACTTAATGCCTTTTTATGTTTCATTAACACCTCTATGAGACTTTGTTTCTGATGGGAATTAAGAGATAATTCTTCTAGCGAAAAATCATTTTTTATTTTTTCGGGTGTCCAAGCCTCCTTAATGGATGAGTTGGCTGAGGAATCTGTGTGAACAACATCTACCTTACCTATGCTAACAGGAGAACCCTCTTCCTCATCCAAAGACAACAACGTTCCCAAAACCGTACCTTTCCTAATATATCGGTTCTTTTCAGAGGTGTTCATAATAGCAATTTTTCCACGAGAACTCACATCCAATATTCCAGGTATGGGAATAAGATTTTTCGAGGATTCTCCCTGAAATCCCACCAATGATAAGGAAATATCAGCTTTACCCTGTACTTCTACCATTTGACAAGAAAGAGGGGGAATATTAACTGAATAGATATTTATACATTTATAAAACGGTATCGAATTACTCTCATCCTTGGCAACAATTTCAATCTCACTCTCCCCACGATAGACCAATTCTCTGGTGGTCAAATCCGGAAGGAGGTTATTATCCTTCAAAGCTGCAGCTCCCAAAACAATCCATTCAGACATGACCTCATCAGGGAGTACTAGAAATATAATGGGCTGAGTGACAACCTCGCTATCATGGAAGTATAACGGTGTCTTTATATAATATTCTATGGGAACCGTATGATCACGAATTAACCCACTTATAGCACTAATTCCCACTTCAACGGATGGACGCAAGGGAACCCGCTTTAAGTAATTATTTACTAATCCTACATTAATCAGACTGACCCCTGCCCCACTATCCACCATGCAAGCATGGAAACCGGTGCTATGGGGTTCAAAAGCCACAGATATTATCAAGGGATCAACCGAGGAATATTTAAAATTGACTTGTATGGTGCGTACCCCACTGTTAAGCACAAGTGAAGGTTCTTCACCACTTCCTTGACTGTTAGTACTTTCATTCACCACAGTGGGTTCTACATTACTTGTATCTGTATTAGAGCCACTTACAACTGCACTCTCCCCCGAATGGCTCAATCCCGGGGAGACCGCGGGTTTAACGGTGGATTACACGCCTCGGTTGTTGCTACTGCATCATTTGTAACCAGATGAAGGTCCTTTTCCAGAGGTATATATTTTTCTTCACCTCTACTTGTTGCAGGTAAAAGATGCTTAGAATTTCCAGATTGTCGGGGAGGCGATCTGGAACAGTTCCGGTTATAGGTGGACCTATGATAGACCCGATTTACTGCCCCTGTGAACTTTTCCTGTGGTGAACTACGAAATCCAAAATTCCGGTCATGTCCATTGTGTTCAGAGTGAGCCTCATGAGTACATCGAATACCCGGATGTGGACCTTTACAAAAAGGACAGGTTGTTGGTCGACGAGTTGGGGAAGACCGTGCCGAATTATAGGACCTGCACTCTACTCTCCTATGTCCTTTCTTTTTACAGTAACTACAAACACCCAAATATTTGTAACACTGTTCCATATTGTGTCCCCCCTTCTCACAATAAGCGCAGATAGTTCTTTCTCTATCTTCCCTATTTATAACCTGGTCATCCTTCCTACGGGAATTATTATTACGCTCTTTAAACGGGGCAAATTTAGTTGGTAGGCTACGTTGATTGTCACGGTAGTACCTACTACCAGACTGCCTTTCCTGTGAGCTATGATTATCCTTATTTCTATTATTATAGGAATCTTTGTTTTTAGTACTTGCTTTATTCTTTTGATTTTTTCCACGATTTTGTAATACCTCCGTCCAAAGCGGATATACTGTATCTATTTGTATTACGGAGTCAGTGGACTCATCCAAAACATCAAGGGTTTTGTCCCGCTTTTTGTTATCTCCACCACCTTCTATGGGTGCTGAAGAGCTTTGAGATATGGAATGGGGATATTCCGTATTATCACTTTCTAACGAGTCAGCGTACCCAACTATTTTATACCATGGGGTACGACCCACTCCATCCAACTCTTGCATTTTTATATATTTTCTCACGCTCTTTTCTATATATGGGGGTAGACTACATAAAAACGCTGCACGCAATGAGTCGTGTTCTCGCATATCGAGACCACGATAAGCTCTTCTAGCGAGCCTTTCAAGTCTGAGGGCGTACATACGGATGCTTTCTCCGCGCTTACGATGAGCCGCGTGATAATCCTGTAATCGATACTCTTTACGTTTTTCTTCGTCCTCATACCACCGAATGAGTGTGTCTCGGACGGAAAAATAGTCTCGATCTTCTTTTATAATTAATTTATAAAGGTCTAAAAAACTACCCTCAAGCTGTCTACCCAATAACCGCAACCATTGATTAGGGGCTTGTGGATAGTGAAGGCTACAGTAAGCCTCAAAATCACCCAAGTATATAAAAAGATCCTGGTCAGCCTCAAACTTGTATTTTCCAGGATCGACGACTTTAAGCCTTTGAGAATTTTTTAATATCTGAGCCAACATAGAGATAGCTTCAGTCAGCATATCTATGTGCTGCTTAATCTGTCGGCCAGTATACAAAGACGTGTCATCATCTGGACCTCGTTCTCTAAAAGATGTTTGAGACGTAGGCTGTAACAATGGTTTATACATAGTTCGTGGATTTTTATTATTCAGACAAGGTTGTACAACTTGCAACGTCGCCCGTGAATTATGGGTATTCATTGCAGGTTTAATATCCGACGGTGCAACTAGGGGCACAGAGAATTTATTAGGGGATCCCAGGTCTACTCTAGGGAGACCTGAATATGTGGTGTATTTTCCTTCCGGTTTGTCTTCTCTAGGGAGACCACCGGGATAATTATTATAATCAACATTTTTACTATGATTATTAGATAGATAGATAAGAAAGGTGTACTAGATAAGATAGGTAGAGATAATAAACCTTTAATAATAATATACAATCAATTTTGCCAATCCACTTTAAACCATATATATATATATATATATATATATATATATATATATATATATATATATATATATATATATATATATATTAATATATATATATATAGGAAATACTTTAAATAATGAATTTATATCTCTATACTTATCAGGTATAACTATAGAAAATATTTTATTTAAGATATCTGAAGGGTTTATAAGATTTTCATATTTTTTTTTTTTTTATAAAATTTTAATATTTTATATTCACTTTGGGAAAAGAAAATATTTCAGTAGTGTGATAAATTTCACAGTAAAACGTTTTCCGCTTTCAAAGCTTTGGTTTCTGTAACCTAATACGCTTTTTTCATATTTTGTGTATATAATTATTTATTCTGTTTACTTTGATCTAAACATAATTTCATGTGAACACTGGTAAGTGTAAGATATAATGTAAACAAATATATATTTTTAATAGAATTTTAAAAAATTTCTTATCTTTTTATTTAAAGATAGAGATATTTATAATATATATACTATATATATTTTTTTTTTATTTTTTTTCAGATGATGCAGTTTTCGATAACAATATTAAATAGTGGAAAATTTAATTTTGAACCCTTTTTAATATACATAAAAAAAAGATAAAGAAAAATCTTCTAAATGTGACAAAAAATTTGATTGATAAATATCCTAATTTAAATTTTGAGATATACCACAAATTATGTAGTAACTGTCGCAAAAAGTTAACAAAGGATCAAAGTGAAAAGGGTTCTTCATCAAGTCAATCATTGCATTCCTCTCCTGAAGTGGAGTCTGCCCAACATGAAGTTGATGATGATGGTGCTCAAATGGAATATGAAGTTAGTGAAATTAATAAATCATTGGTCTCGCTTGAAGAAACACCAATTAAATTATCTAAACTATCTGGCAAACCCAGTTATGCCAAGAAAAAGCTATGTAAAGTAACAACAGCTTATAAAAGGAAACTTGAACTAGCCACTGGGCAACCAATTACAGACAGTGACACTGATAATACAGAAATAGAAATTCTTCAGCAGTGAAAGAAAAATTCAATGAGGAATCTACAAGCAGAAGTGAAAAGCTTTCTATTTTAACTATCTTGCCAAAACGCTGGCCATTAACAAGAATAATGAAAGAGTTTAATTGCTCCAATTTCATGGCTAGGCAAGCAAAGAATTTGGCAAAAGAGAAAGGAGTGTTCTCAACACCGAATGTAAGATTAGGAAAAAGACTAGACAGTGAACACATTTCCATTGTAATTGACTTCTATCATTCAGCAGATGTGTCCAGAGAAATGCCAGGAATGAAAGATTGTGTGTCTGTAAAACGAGTTGATGGAACAAGAGAAAAGAAGCAAAAGTTTCTAATCCTGTGCAACTTAAAGGAAGCATATCAGCTTTTCAAGAGAAGCACCCAAGATATCAAATGGGTTTTCAAAAGTTGGCAAGAACTTCGTCCAAAAGAATGTGTATTACCAGGGTCAAGTGGTACTCATGTTTGCCATCGAACTAAAAAAAATTTAAATTGGTTAAATAAAAGGGTATCAATATTTTTGTTTATATTTATAATATATATATATATATATATATATATTATATATATATATATAATATATTATAATATATATATATATATTATATTATATAATATATATATAATATATATATATATATATATTATAATATATACCCGTTATATATATATATATATATATATATATATATATTAAATATATATATATATATATATATAATATATAATAATATTATATATATATATATATATATATATATATATATATATATATATTATATACGTTTAATTGTACTAAAAGGTTTTACAATAAAAGATAGCTTCTTTCATCAAGTGTCATCATTATATAACCTTACAATATATCGATAAAATAAGAATCACACTGTAATTTTAAAAAAGTGAAAAATTTTGATATTTGTACTTATTAAATTGCTTAATTTTCTAAACCAAACCAAAACCAACAAAATTAATTCATTAAAAAAATAAAAATATCATATATAAAATAATTGAGCAAAGTTTGAAATAAATCGAATAATAGTTTTTTTTTCAAGGTCAAGGTCAAGGTCACCAAAAGGTCAAATTTTTTATTTGACCTCCGAGGTCAAAATCATCTAAATAAATGTTGTACAGCTATTCAAGATCTATTAAATGGTCTTTACACGATGCTTCTAAGTGCCATAGAAGCCGAGATATTGTATTTTGACCTAGGACTACTCTCTCAAAATTGAACATTTTGACCAAAGTTTCAAAGGTCATATTTTCTGAACCGTATGAGCTAGAGACCTGCAATAAACACCATTCATATTTTCTCAACAAGATCTGTTAGTGTGCCATTTTTCATAAAAATCGAAAGGGGTCACGGAAAAAATTGCCAAAAATTGGTTGAAGTGACATGGAATGCCCCTATTAATAAAAATAATAATAATAATAATAATAATAATAATAAAAATAAATATAAATATTATATATATATATATATATATTATATAATATATATATATATATATATATATAGATATATTGAAGGTCTGATGGTGGTAGTTGCTTTCAGAAACTTCTTGCAGAAGGTTAACAACCAGGTTTCATAAACAAGAGCAAGTTGAATTATATATTTACAGCTTGAAAGTGAAGGCAAAGCTGTGCCTGAAACCCCAGTATCCTGGGTAATAATAAAAAATAATAAATAATATGCTAATACAGAATATAATGATATATATAAATAATGATAAAAATAAATAAATAAATAAAAGTTACTTTAACAAAAACAATTAGGGCCTACATTGGCCTACTTAAATTTACAAGTGCTATATACAAAAGGAAATTTGGGCATAGATTTGTTACTAGGAAGCCCCTGAGAGAGAAATAGGCCTTGGTTTATGCCTGATCCAAGGCTAGCTACCGTGAAAATAAACTAGCTAATATAGATGGTAACAATATATAAATAAAATTGGCACGAATAATATTCACTTCAGCTCAATGGGCCTTCCTAGTAAGGGTCTTAATCATAAACGATAATATTACATAATCCAAATAATTTCATATTTCACATCAATGCCCTTACCACGTTATAAAAGTCAATAAACTTGGCTTAATAAGCCTAATTAACGTTGGTTTAAGCGAAAATAATGTAGAGCATCATGAACAGCGTTATCGTAAGGAAAAAAATGGCGCTAGAATAAAAATGCTAGAGGCATGTCAGTAGTATCGAAGTTTGGAGTAGTATTTTAATTTCGAATTTGCGAAAATGAGAGTACGGTCACATATTACGTTTTACAATTAATATCTGCACGGTATTTGGACTTAACCTGAAACTTCGTCACCACAGGTACTCCCCTGCAGTGCTAAAGGCACGATACGTTAATCCAAATAGCGCGCCGGCCATCGAATATGCCTACCTCTGCTCGGATTGTCTAGTAGGAGCTTCGGATGGGAGTCTGGACAGGATTTCCAGATTGCGAAGCGGGTGATCGGCGAGTCGGAACATCTGCAATGTGTCGTAAGAGTACCGAGGTGTGAACATGGAGTGAAGAATCCTGAGCCAGAGGGAGGAAGGCAAGGGTGACGAAGACCTTGCGGGTGGAGTCTGAGCCGGTCGTATTGGTGCTGTTGCTGAGGAGAAGGAGGATAAGGAAGAGAAGTGGATCAGGAAAAGGGAGAGGAGGAGGAGGAGAAGTGGAGGAAGAGATGCAAGAGGAGAAATAGGAAGTTAAAAGAACGAGTTGAAGGGAGAGAAGAATTTGAAACAAAAGGTAAAGCGTCAGGTCGAGAACACGAAGAGAATTCGGCCTCGAAGAAAGCAGGCTTAAGGCGGTCTATCGAAACGACTTCTGTGCGTGTGGGGCGTTGGAATCGTAAATAATTTCTCCTTCCTAAGTATCCCAGGAAAAGGTCCGTCATACTTAGGTTGGGGAGAGCGGTGCGGTGGGAATCATGTCTCACGAAGACATGAGTACAGGAAAGAAACAGGTCCTTGTAGGGATATAGGAATGCACTTTGTGTGGACGAGAGGAGTTGGTCTCAACGACGAAGCACAGCGCCTCAAGCGGGTAAGGTAAGCAAGCGGGTCGGCTGTTGAAGGAGAAGAAGACTGTGAAAAAAAGTCACCGGGAAGACGAAGAGGGGAACCATACACTAAATCAGCAGCCAAACAGTGCAGATCCTCTTTAACAGCCGAACGAATGCCAAGCATTACGAAAGGGAGAGAGTCAGTCCAATTTTCAGGATTGGGCTGAGCTAGAAGAGAAGCCTTTAGCTGACGGTGGAAACGTTCAACAATGCCGTTCGCTTTTGGGTTGAAAGAAGTCGTGTGAATCTCTTCTCTGAACCAAGAAGATTCATCAAATCTCTCCATAAGAAGGATTCAAAAGGTCTACCTTGGTCCGTTGTGACAGAAAACGGCACACCAAAGCGCGAAATTCAATGAGCCAAGAAAGCTTTAGCTATGGATTCCGCGTTGGCGACAGAGAGAGGGATAGCCTCGGTCCAACGTGTGAGCCGATCTATGCACGTAAGAATGTATTTCTTACCGCGGGAGGGAGGCAGAGGTCCAACGATGTTGATGTGGACACGTTCAAAGCGAGCACGCAGGAGGTGAGAAAGTGCCTAGCGGGACTTGGTGTGACGGTGGACCTTAGAACGCTGGCATGGAACGACACCAGGTTGCTACATCGGCATTCAGATCAGGCAACACAAATCGGGCAGCAACCAAGTTTGCGTGAAGCCCTCAAGCAGGATGGGAAAGCGAGTGAAGATTGAGGAAAGCAGCCTTACGGAACGATGCCAGGTAACAAAGGACGAGGAGTCCCTGGAGACATCGCACAGTAGTTTCTTCCCTCTATCCCAGGAAGTGGCAGGCCACTCCAGCTTGAGGAAGATTCTTGTGGAAGTGCAGGAATCTTCGGTAAGTCTGGCACGTTGCCATAGAGTTGTAGTCGATGTTGGGTAAGGCCTGAAAATCGCGTTCGATTTCAATGCATGGATGAAAGAGCGTCCCAGCAGTGAAGTTTGTCGAACACACTGAAATATCGTCTGACATCAGTAATGAACTGTGAGACATACTCAGGTGACGACCTTCTCGAGGAGAGTGCCGTTCGTGGTTCTTTCTGGAGACCATTAGCGAAGGTAAGTGGCTTGTGATCAGTGAATGTGAAACTCACGACCCTCCAGAAGTAGCGGAATTGACGGACCGGCGAGATAACATCGCAAGCAACTCCCTCCCGAAAGCACTGTAGCGAGTCTCAGGAGGTGACTTGCGAGAGAAAAAAGCGAGAGGAGACCACACTCCGTTCAGGTGCTGGCTGGAGAAACACCTCCGACGCAAAATCGAGGCCATCTACCTGAAACTCTGGTCCGGAACTGAGGTCCTGGGGGGTGGACTAAGAGTGTGGCAGAAGCGAATGCTTCTTTTGGAAGCTTCAAAAACAGCCGTAGCTTCGTCAGACCAGTCCACTTTTGTAGAAACTGCCTTGGGTGCTTGGGTGCATGAGAGCGGTGAGGGGGCGAAGAATATCAGCGCCGATTTGAGAAAAGATGAAATAGAAGTTAAGCATGCGAGGTACTGAACGAAAGCTGCTTCTGAGATAGCAGGCCTAGGGAGGTGCGAATGGCCGTCCACGCGCTCTGCAAGAGGACAAATGCCATCCGTTGAAACAGTGTGTCCTAGAAAGGTAAGAAGAAAAGGGAACACCAAAAACACTTTTGCTGGGTTGAGACGCATGCCACATTCGCCCAACCTGGCAAAAACTGCACGTAAATGTTGCTCATGCTCGGCAGGAGAAGAGAGGAAGATATGAGGAGTCACCAGTAAGCAAAAGGCGAAGGGGAGACCTCAAGACATCATCGATGAAAAAGCCGTTGAAAAGTATGAGGCTGCACCCATCCAAACCGAAAGGCAGCGTGTGTACTCAAAGAGCCAAAAGGGGATGATGGCCGTCTTCGGTATGTCCTCTTAGTGCGACTGGGATCTGGTGGTAAGCTCTTATAAGATCCAGTTTGGAAAAGATGCTCTTACCTGCCAGATTCGAGGTGAAAGAACTGGATGTGCGGGACCGGTTAGCGATCTGGTATTGTGCAAGCGTTAAGAGCCCTAAAATCTCCCACAGGCCCTCCAATCAGAAGCACCTTTAGGCACCATGTGGAGGGGGGAGGAACTAATGAACTCTTGGAAGGGCGGACGATACAAAGTTCGAGCATGTGCTCAAACTCCGCCTTGGCTGCCTGGCTTTGAGCTTGTCAGGAGGCAGACGACGAGCACGAGCGAAGGTGGGAGAGCTCGTAGTCTCATATGATGGCGCACAGAATATTGAACAGGAGAAGAAGAAGAAAAGGTTCAACAGCGGCGGAAAATCCTTCTGCAGGATGGTGAAGAGGGGGAGGTACCAGAAGAAGAAACCGCAGAGATGCCTTTAAAGGAGCAGAAGAAACTACGGTACCTGGCAGAAGACAGAGACGTACAACCACCGTTAACCAATCTCCTGTTTCTTAGATCGACCATAAGGTCAAATGTGACAGAAAAATCAGCTCCCAAAAAAATGGGTTTTGGGTCACGTCAGCAAGCCCAAATACCCAGGGGAAATTGACGGCGAAAGTGAAAGAGAGAGGTCTAAGGTGACAAACGCTCACCATAGACAGGGATGGTACTTCCATTTGCAGCGTAAAAGAGCCCGGTCAGGAAGAGGAACAGCGAACTTCTGGGTAGCATCTCGAGGTAGCAAAGAATATGAGGCTCCGGTATGATAAGGAGAAAGAGTTTTCGGAGTATATATGAATGGGAGTCCCTTCTTGAAAAAAGAAGAAAGGCGGAGAGGAAGAACAAACAGAAGGGGCCAGCTGTATCCACCGCCTTTATGAACCGCTGGCTAGAGGGTTTCCCGAAAAGCAGGGTTGGTTGCACCTTTTCGCTTTCAAGCCAAACCGGTAGTGGTAAAAACAATACCCATTTGAATATTGCTGAGGGCCTGGGGTTTGGGAACGGTCTGAGAA
>JABUQX010117144.1:5000-12500 GCA_015478945.1 Trachelipus rathkii
ATACACTTTCGACAGCGGGAGATAGAACTGCGGTTTATAACTATGTTTGTAGGGTCATGACCAAGGGCCCCAGCTGCTGCAGATAATATTCTAACAGCATCACGGTCACTGACTTTGCACTTATCAAGAGTAGCAACTAACCTAGGTGTTATTACCTGTACTTTGGCTCTTTTACTTTGTTTAGAAACGGTGGGTGTATGACACTGACTATGTGTTAGACTTGTATCAGAATGCATAGGCAACATAGTGTCATAGCTATATATCCACCAGAGTTAGTAGTTCAAATCCCAAATCTCCTAATCAAAAGCCGACATGATCCGATAAAACGGTTTAGTTTTAAGTCAGTGGAAGTGGAGGTAATAGGATGATAAGTTAAGGTGTTCCAGAATTTACCAGTAGTGTATGTGTAAGAATGAGCATTGCAGTTAAGTCTAGGGGGTTTACAGAGTTAGACAGGTGTCGTACCGCGAGTCCTTAATCTACCGTAAAAAAATAGCAATTGTAAAATTATATATGAGCGGACTTTAAACTTACTCATCGACTCTATTCAACTGCCGCTTTTCTACGGCGTTTTATCAGGAAACGCAAGCGTTTTAAACGCATTATAGAAGAAACCGGTAGTCTTGGAACTTGCATAAACAAGAAACGACCAAAAATGTACATTATATGCAGGTTTTATAAGGATTATTTTTGAATGTTTCTGGTGTGGGAGTTATAAGGCAATCTATTATATATATTTTATCTAAGGATGATAAAATATGACGTTAATAATAAATTTTTCAGTAAATTTTGGTATTTTTCGTTTATAGGAGCCGTTGTGAAAATCGAAATTTTTGAGAAATTTTAAAACTTTGTTGTAAATATATTTAACAGCCAAAAAAACGTATTTGCAAGAAACGAATCTGGATTTTAAAAATTAAAACATCAAATTAAGAAATTTAATAACTCGACATAATCAACTTTTTTTTGGTATTTAATATAATTTCAAGCTAAAATGTATAATAAATATGGTAAGGAAGCTAACTATGCCACTACGAGACTTTATACGAAAAAGATAATAAATAATAAAAATAAAAATTATTAAATGTTTGCGGCTGGTATATTAATTTTGATATATATATATATATATATATATATATATATATATGAGTGAGCAGCAGAGTATATATAGAGAAAAGAGAGAGAGAGAGAGGAGAGAGAGAGAAAGAGAGAGGAGAGAGAGAGAGAGAGAGAGGAGAGAGAGAGAGAAGGAGGAGAGAAACGTAGATGGGGAAGGAATGGGGGTGTAATGGAAATTTACTCACATACCACACACACACATTATATATATATATATATATATATATATATATATATATATATATGGTAGATGAACCATTTTCTCAATCCTCATACTTATATATTGGGAGTTCTCCGTGTCTCCTAAATTTGTATAGCCAAGTTTGCAGGAAAATGGCTCACTATGAAAACTAAAAGAACCATAAATTTTTTTTTCATAAATTTTTTTAATATCCCTTTTCTAGGCATGATTTTCATTCCTAAAAAAATTAGCCAACACTATTTTATGGGGTTATTTGGTTGGAGGTTGGAGTAAAATTAGTCTGACTGGGGAGATGGGGCTTAAATAAAGCTTCAACCTTCCTCTTTTCCAGAGATACATAAACAACAAACTCCCTTTACTCATTAGTCAACATACACATTTATTAAAAATATAAACCTGTTTTATCACATTAATTTAATATCCCCATCCATCCATAAACAACTAACACCCTTTAATATCAAAAAACGAGTCCTATCATCATACACACATACATACATATTACATAAATATTACAAAAACATATACATATTATTATGAGCATATATATATATATATATATGAGAGAGGAGAGTGGGGAGAGGATATATATATATATATATATATATATATATATATATATATATATATATATATATATATATATATATATATATATATATATATATATATATATATATATATATATATATATATCTTCATCATCATCATCATCATCATCATCATCATCATCATCAGCACCCACCTTCTCGTCCCATAACTGGTGGTACAGTACGCGCATGAAGCAGAAAAGTAGTAGAAGAATATGACGCAAGTCGAAAAGAAAGCCCAGCCTTATCGCCTTCCTTTATACCCTTTAGTGAGAACTCGCCGCAGCCAGAAAATCTACCCTTGAAGTTCACACCGCGACGGACCCTCACCATGGTATCTCGTCAATGTAGGTCTATCCTTTAGCCCACGGGCGCAACTGTACCCTCTTTACTCAAACCCCCGCCATTCACCCTAGTATGCACCTTTCTTCTCGCCTCTGCCAAGACCGGCATTCCTCCAGCTCCTCCAGCATTCCCTTTACTGACTCCACTTTCGGTCTCCTCCAGATCGATTCCCAGCACACACACCACTATACATCCGCTTAACCAACCGGCTATCATCCATCCTTTCCACATGACCACATACCATTCTAATGTACCCCCATGTTTATTCTTCACGTCGATTAATTTAGAAGATGTCACATACCTCCTTTAATGCGTTCTATTCCTATTTATCAATTCTTCTACACTTAACACGCTCCCCAGATTGCCCATCTTTAACACATTGTAATTCTTTAGACCTGTACCTCTTATTCCAGACCACAGTCTCACTACTACTATACATTAACACAGGTTACAACATACCCTCATAAAGACCCTGGCGCACTCTACAAGACTTAACTCCTTTTGCATCCACCATGATTAAATTGCTCCAGACACCTTTCTACCATTCACAACTTTCCTACTACACTTTGCATCGTCTGTTCCCTTTTCATCCAACTACATCCCAAGTATTTAAACTCAGACACTTGTTCCAGAAGCTGCTCACCATCTAGCATAACTCCACACCGGGACTGTCCTCACCACAACCATAACCTACTCTTATCTACGTTTACTTTCAACCTCTCCTTTTACACACCGTAGAATTCTCTCTTCCCTCTTTCGGTTTGTTACACTCGTCACTCTCAATCATGTCGTCACCATATAATAGGTAGGTACTCTCCACTCTCTTTCATTCTTCATCATCATTCTAAGACCTTTCCCTGCCAAACCCCATCTCTATTTCTTTCATAAACCCCATCCATATCCAAATTGAATAACCAAGAAGAGATATAGCACCATCCCTGCCCCACTCAGCTATTAATATTAAACCAATCACTTTCTAACCTACTTATTCTTACACGCGCTTCATTATCGTCATACATATTTTTGATTTAGAAGTCTACCACCAACAACATATATCACTAACACTTGCTATAGAGCTTCCTATTAATCCTATCATGCGCCTGTGGTAAATCCATAAAACCTAAAACAATTTATTCTTTCTTCATTTTCAATAATTTTTTTCATGCAAAATTTGATCCATACATCTCCTCTACCACTCTTAAATGCACCTTGTTCTTCCCCAAATCAGTCCTCAGTCACTGACGCACTCTTTCGACCAAAACCAGCATATATCTTCCCTACAACACCTAATAAACTAATTCCCCTATTATTCCTAGTTACTATCCCTTTTACCCTATAAGGGTACTATTACTGCTCTCCCTCAAACCTTCGGAACTATACTTTCCATAAACGCTTATTACACAACTTCCAAATCCAATCAATCACCATTTCTCCTCCGTTCTTGGATCATTTCATCAGTAATTTCATCTATACCTTCTGATTTATTTTTATCATTCTTCAACTTTCTCTCTACCCATTACCTCTCCTACTAATGACTCCTATCCCTAAAATACTCTATTTTAAAAAATTCATCAAACCCACAAACATTCACTATCACTTCTTCTTTTTTTACTCCATAAGCTATATATATATATATATATATATATATATATATATATATATATATATATATATATATATATATATATATATATATATATATATATATATATATATATATATATATATATATATATATATATATATATAAATATGTATATATATATTATGGTATATGAATTTTTCTATATATATATTTATACACATGAGCACACACACACACACACACACACACATTATTATATATATATATATATATATATATATATATATATGTATATATTGAATAGGAGAGAAAAAATGAAGTATAGTGTTTCCTACATCAGAAGTAATGAGAGATCATGCCTGGAGGCATAATGCGGTACAAAGAGGAATGTACTGAAATGAGCCATGCTGACGGCCCTGCATTAGAGCAAAGAAAAGTGCCAGGCTTTAATAGTGATGACACGAATATAAGGATAATGATTGATCTCAAACCTGCTCCCAGGCTGGATGGTGAAGCATTTAAAAGGAACTGCAGTGCCATGCGTTCATGAGATGAAAATCCATAGACTCTATCATTTCAAGAATAAATGTGTGAGCGGAACTTCTCCATATATGTGAGAAGATTTCAGTACAGGAGCGAACTACACCCATATACGTAGAGGAAGGAAAGGTATTGATGTGTAAAGTTTGATGACATCTTAGAAGGCTCAGCTCTTTGCCTCCATATTCAGAGAGATAAACAATAAGTCATCTTTACAAGAAAGCTTAACGGGGAAAAGGAAACACCAAAACCTTCCTTGTACTTTCAACAACTCCAAAGAAATTGTTCTTCTTTTTTCTTTTCTTTTTATATTTAATTGTATTGATTTACTAACTCAATATGGTTTGAGCTTTATAGCACTGTATTTCCCATTAAGGAATGATTTTGTCAGAAAAGACTTTCATATAGGCATGCGCGAAAAATACTTTCTGCCTCTAACTAGTACTAGTAGTCCTTCAATTCAAAATTTTGTTTAAAGAGTGATAAAATTCACAATTTGAAATTCAGTGGTAGTCACTATAATAATTATATATATATATATATACAGCCATTGCTGGCCACACACACACACACACATTGCCATTGGCTGAGCTGAGCTGAGCCAGGCCACGTCAGCCCACCCGGGCCCAACCCCAGCAACCGCCCGTCCGCCCGCGCCGGCAGCGACCTGCCGTCCCGCCTAAACACCTTCGCCCGCCCTCCGTCCTCTCCAGCCTCGAAGAAGACGGAGCGGAGGTGGATGGAAGGAATGGAAGGAAAGGAAGGAGATGAAAGGAAGGGGAATGGAGATCTTGATGCATGGAGTGAGTGGAGCGGAGTCGAGATTATTGACGTGGATTCCTGACGCGGATTCTCGAGGATGAGTTTTAGGCCGGAGCCCGAGACCGAGCGGGATGGAGGCGGATTCTGAGGCGCTGAGCGGAGCGGACTTTGAATCCCGAGTGCGGAGGACTGGACCAAGCACCGCATACTTCGACGGACGTCTACCTGATCTAGCAGGAAGAAGAGGGCGGCGGCGGCGCGCGCGCGCGCAATCAGGAAGGATGGTCCTGAAGATCTGGAAGAGACCCGGTGTCGGCACCTTGATTGAGCGCGATTGATTGATCGATGGATCCGGATCTTGATGGATGCCGCCGATCGTCGATCTGGATGGATCCCGATCCGCTGAATCTGAATGATCTTTAGATGTGATGAATGACATTTATCTATTTGACATTTATTTTGTGATTGGTTTTTTTATATACACATTATGTTCTCTTTTTTTTAATTAAAGTAAAATTAGGATTTTATTTTTTCCTGTTCTTTGTTATTGTCAGTTATAATTATATATATATATATATATATATATATATATATATATATATATATATATATATATAGAGCATATATATATATATATATATATATATATATATATATATATATATATATATATATATGTATATATATATATATATACATATATATATATATATATATATATATATATATACATATTATGATTCTTATTTAAGGTTTCAGTATACAAGATAACGGCTAGGAAAATTTTGGAAAAGAATGTAAATTTATTAACAAATTCCAAACTATTAAAATGACAATAACAATAACAATAATAATAATAATAATAAATAACAATAACAATAACACAAACAATAAATAACAATAATAATAATACAATAATACAATAATAATAATAATGTAAAAATAATAATAATAATAATAATAATACACACACACACACACAATAAATACAATAACAATACACAAGGAATAATAATAATAATAAATAATAATAATAATAATAATAATAATAATAACCTTAGGGGTCAGAAAATAAACAATCAACACATACAGTACAGGAAATGGAATAATAATGGAATGGATATAAAATATCTGGAAATTGGGTTTAGGGAATGGTGAAAATGCAATCCTAATTACACCACCTTAATAATGATACACAATAATAGCAAAAATAACAATAATAATCTTAATAATAATGTATCAATAATAACAATTATGAAACAATAAGAAAATAATAATAATAATAATAATAATAATAATAATAATAATAATAATAATAATAATAATAATAATAATAATAATAATAATAATAATAATAATAACTATAGTAATGGTAGTAATTCAAGATAATAACTCTACTAACAATGCCAGCAATTTTTAAGAATTATACTAAGTTAACAACAACAAAGGTAATAGTGATTATTATACTGATAGTGAAGATAATTGCTGTAAAAATAAAATAAAAATAATAATAATAATAATAATAATTACAATAAATACAATAATAAATAAAGACATAGTAATAAGAAGTAACAAGACAGAACCTATGAATAATCTACTGAAGTATCAGCAAGAAGAAATGGACAATAAAGGAATAAATCTCACACAAAACAAATGCAGCAGCAACAACTATTCAACAATATCAAAATAACATCACAAATAACAATACCAACAACAATACATACAATAATAAAGAATTATAATAATGAATAATAATAATAATAATAACAATAACAATACCAATAATCTTGTCTAATAATACCACAATAATAATAATAATAAATAACAATAATAATAATAATAATAATAATAATTTAACAACAATAATAATAATAATAATAATAATAATAAAATAATAATAATAATAATAATAATAATAATAATAATAATAATAATAATAATAATAATAATAATAATAATAATAATAATAATAATAATAATAATAATAATAATAATAATAATAAAATACAATAATAATAATAATAATAATAACAATAATAAAAAAATGGACTATAATAAATACATATATATACATATATACATATATATATAGCATATAAATATAAGAGTGATAGAGAGAAAGATATATATATATATATATATAAACATGCTTTTAATTTGTATTTCTCATTTCATCACGATTTAAATAAAAGCTGTTGAATCTTAATTAATTATTTTAAAATTAAAATGAGGTGAAAAAATATATTCAATTTTTTTAAACCTTAAAGAAGTTTTAAAAATTGTTTATTTATTTTTTTTTTCTTTTTAAAAATAAAATTATTTAATAATTAATTTTTTATTTTTTCTTTACTTATTTTATA
>JABUQX010117144.1:22500-25000 GCA_015478945.1 Trachelipus rathkii
TGAGTCTCCAATATTCACACAATTTTCATGAGAGAACAAGGCACCTCTTGTGTTACGAGGGCGACGCAGTGGTGGAGGAATGCGAGAGGTCAATTCTCGCGAGCACCTGCCGTTGTAATACCTATAGAAAAGAGATAGGGCGCCTACGTCACGAAGCAGAGAAAGAGGGTCAAGGGAGTCAGAGAGTATGGGACAGTTTATAAGCTTCTTAGCTTTAGATTAAACTCTATATAATATATATATATATACGGATCCCCCCCAAATGGGGAAACAGTATTCCATAGAGGGGGAAAATAAGACCTTTTATAAAACTGGAGTATCTGAGCAGAAGAAAAAAATTCACGCAATCTGAACAAAATTCCCAGCTTCTTTGAGGCCATTTTAGCAACCAATGTGATATGAAGTCTCCAAGACAATTCACTAATTAATGTTTAGTGCCTATAAATGTTTTGTTGTTGTTTACGGGTAAGACATTAGAGCCATCAAAGGGGATGGGAAAGTTGGGAGGTAATTTTTAGAGAGGGAGATATGAAGAAGTTGAAGTTTTCAAAAGAGTTGAATTTCACAAGATACGGTTACCCACTGAGAAATTCCGACCAAATCGGCAAATTGAATCAGAAAGCTGTAGACGAGAGGCAACTCTAGTACAAATGAGGGAGCACATTTAAAATGAGTGGAAGAATGGAGAGTTGTCATCGGGTCATAAGAGTGAACAGAGTTAGAAGTGCAGCTAAGAAGATCGTTGAAGAAAAGTAGGAATAAAGTTGGAGATAAAACAGAACCCTGAGGACACCACAATTATTAAGAAACTAGGAAAGAGGTTGCTCCTCAACAAGAAGCTGAGATATATATATATATTATATATTATATATATATATATATATAATATATATATATATATATATATATATATATATATATATATATATATATATATATAGTATATATATATATATAAATTATATATATATATAATATATATTAATTTATATATAAATATTATATATCTATATATATATTGATAATATATAATTATAATATATATATATATATATATATATATATATAATATATATATAATATATATATATATATAATATATATATATATATTATATATATATATATATATATATATATATCCCCACTCCCACCATTTGATTGGCCCCGACCTCTCTCTCCAAATCATATAGCCAACCCTGCTTGGCCTTGTTAGAGGCATTCATTTTCTGTCTCATTCCCGCGCAGTTAAGGTGAATTTTTACTCCAGTGTTTACTGACGGCAAATAAAACAGAGAAAGTGTGAGTGCGTCTGCCTGTCTTTCCATGACCGCACTCCTCCTCATCACCCTCCCCTTGAATGTTTCAATTTTTCCATCACTGCAATAGAATTAATGTCTTAATGATTGCCCTTTCTCGAATTCTAATTCTTAACCAAGATCACTCTTATGTAATTTATTCAGATTCGTTCAGCGCCTCATCCAATCAACTTAAAACCCTTTATTTCTCTATAAAACAGACAATGGTATACCGACGTACAATAATTTTTCTTACGGTTTGTTCCATCCCGTAGAAAACAAATCATTTTTATATTGGACCTTCCCTCTACATGTAGGGGTAAACTGGCAATGAAATCGCCATAGAGAGAAAACCAAAAAATGGACACCTCTATCTTTTCGGAGCTGTTCCAGGTACCTCACCGGTTGCCAATTCGAAAGGTCGCCTCCCAATCGAATCGACTGATTTACTACCCCCCCTGCTCTAGACAGGCTTTTCGATCTTGTTGGCAAAGAAGTGGGGTCGCGGAGGAAGTAATTCAGCGGGGACCGAAAACTTAAGAAATATAAAGCCCGGAGCATTCAGATGAGTGGTCTTTCTTCCTACTGACGAAGCGTTTTACACAAGGTGATACTTTGCAACGCCTCCGAATTGGCCACACCAAAATCACTCACGAACAAGTCACTATATGTCCACGGGACCCTCCTCCGCATCTTGCAATTTGCCGTCCGCCATGGTCCCCCTCAATCTATTTTCGCGCATATCTTCATTGATTGTTCCCAAAACTGGACCCTGTTCGAACGATCGTCACCATTGATGAGGTATCACTGTACACTGTAAGGGTCCAGTCCCAGTCTGCCCTTTTGTTGATTTTTTTATTTTTTTTTACTAGCGATGAGAGCTCTCATTCTAAGGGTATTTGAGAGGATGTTAAAGGGAGTCGGGGAGGGCATTCCCTTTCGACTTACGTCATGCCTCTTCTTACTTAAACTATCCTTTTTCCCATGCATGTTACTCACTCTACAAACAAAACAAAAAAACCACATCTGTGAAAGTGAAGGGAGGAGATATATATATATATATATATATATATTAATATTATAATATATATATATATATATATATAATATATTATATATATATATATAATAAATATAAATATATATTCTATATTATATATATATACTATATATATATATTATATATATAAGCTATATATATAT
>JABUQX010117145.1:10000-12500 GCA_015478945.1 Trachelipus rathkii
GAGAAAAATAAATGATATTATTTTGTTTATTTTACTAAACAGTCTTTTTCAGCGTAATTTTAATTTTTGTTGTTTCATATATATATATATATATATATATATATATATATATTATATTATATATATATATATATATATATATATATATATATATATATATTATATATATATATTATTATAATATATATAATATATATATATATATATATATATATATATATAATATATTATACAGTATATATTTTTATATATATATATATATATATATATATATATATATATATATACTTGAATATGAAGTATTTTGTATTTGTATGTTAATTTTATATATAAGTTTTAGGTATAAAATATAAATGCTCAAAATGCAAGACTCGACAATCTTTATATTGATTACTTAAATTTCACATTTAAGAGGATTTGGAAATGAATTAAGATTTACAACTTCATCAAAATTTTACAGTGAATCAAATTGCGTAAGATTTAATATTATAAAAGGTAGACTTCATGTTAAAAGAGGTAACTGCTTACAGAAGAGTCCGATTTGATGCACATTTTCCCAATGTTGTAATATATCATAGAGTTACGTGTCCTTCTTCCTATCTACTTCTCACTCTCCTTTCTCCTAGAGAACCTATGGTATAGCTTTCCCTTCATATCTCTGCTTGTTAAGTTGATACATTTTTAAGGTTTTAGAGAGCAGTTCTACCCTGGTTTTCGACATTACGAATTTTTGCAAGTAGGATAGATTAACGATGATTATTGTGATTTCCGTTGTAAACCTGATAAATTACTCTTCAAACGGAACTTCCCTTTGAAGACCTTCTAGTCCATTCTTGGCCTGCTAAATATGTCTGTTAACGAGGTGCTGCTAAGAAACAGGACGAATTGGAGTTCTGAAATAAAAGTAAGTGCTCTAACTTCAAATAGTTTTCCACAATCAAAATATTTATAAGTTCTGATTATTATTGATCAAATATGATTTGAAACAAAATTTTATATTAAATTTCATCCTGCTGTGCTAAGTATCATTCAAAGAGTTTATATAACACAATATATCAAAAACTCAGGAAATAATGCAACACATATTGCCACATAGTAGAAATAGTAAATTGTTTACACTTGTATTCCTATTACATTTAATAAGATTTTTTAATACTTAGTATTGTGTCAGTAATATTATAAGTATTTAAGAAGTATTTATTGAGCAAATTTAAAATAAAGATATTCTTAATAGTGACGTATTTAAAAAAATATTATCAATAGATTTATGAAACAGTATTTCCGTTAAGATAACATTTTAATTACTTTTTTATTATTACAGATGGATTGTCTGCAACAACTGCATTCTTTACCTGAAAAATGGGATATGAGATGGATCATTCATTATTTTTCCGTCTCTATGTACATTGTCAGTAAAAACAAATAAGTATACAAAAAAGGATGCAAACTATGGGAAGATATCTAATAATGTTCAAATAAAATATTTATCTAATAGGTGACTTTCAGGAATAAGAAACAGATGTTGGAGGGAAATCAAAATCAATTTATTAAAATTGTGGATAGTATGATCTAAACTTATCTAAACGGATTTTCAAATTTTTGAAAACCCAAAACAACAAGTTTTAAATAATTTATTTCCTATATACACAGTCTGCAGCACGTAACAATATCGCACGATGTCACGATACTTTTAATAACACTTCTTTTAATGATTTAATCATGAACGAAAATCGTGTTACACGGCATGATCATTTGTCTTTTTACGCTGAAAAGATAAAAGAAATCTAAAGTAAATTTATGGTCAGTCACATCACGACTTTAAAAGACCCAAAATTTACTCCGTTTCTTATTCCAAAAAGCCGACTTCGAAAAAATCATTGTAAAATCAATGAAAAATTATATTTAATTGTGTTTCTTCAGGCACTTGAGACGATAACTGAAGATTAATGCTTGATGGTAAAAGATTTCTTTAAAAAGAAGATGAAAATCTTCAAAATCAGAATTACAATACCACACTAAATATATTATTGAGAAGATTTAGTTAATTTACATTCAATTTTATAATAATTCTCAAGAAAACGTGTGAAAAAATATCATTTAATAAAAGGTATCAATCAAATCCATATTTTATACAACTTTTTTTTCAAGTAAATGAATACCTTAAAGCCCAGCAAATCAAAAAAGAACAAGAAAATCAGAATAAAAATAGAAGAAAAAAATTTACGGGAATGCTAAAATGAAACATTAGCCAAGTTGTGATAAGCAGGGGATAAAGTCTGACTTTAACAAACATTTTTAAATGGCTTTTATAACAAAACAAAAACCTCTCTCTCTCTCTCTCTCTCTCTCTCTCTCTCTATATATATATATATATATATATATATATATATATATATATATAATATATATATAGTATATTATTATATATTATATTATATATATATTTTATATTATATATATATATCTATATATATATATATATATATATATGATAAGACAT
>JABUQX010117145.1:20000-38818 GCA_015478945.1 Trachelipus rathkii
GTATTTGTTACCTGGTTTTAATGTCAGTAGTGAGATCTATGGTCGAACTTAAGAGGTATGATCTAAAGAGTGTCACATGTTGGTTCAAATAGGACATCTAAGGGGCGTGTTAGGTGTGAAATAGAATTGCTTAAAATGAGGAAAGAACGTATAAGAGAGTTATGTGTTGGTGAAGGAAGGGTAAAATGAGAGAATAACATGAAAGTATGTTGAGATGCGTTGTCATGTGGAAAGAATGAAGATAGTCGGTTGGTTTAGCCGGATTATAGGGGGAAGTGTGTTGGCGGGATCGACCGCTGGGAGCCGAAGAACGAAATGGATTGATCGGTAAACGAATGTTGAAGGAGAGAAATGTTGAGTTTCGGCAGAGGCGAGAATAAAGGTGCATAATAAGAGTGAATGCGGGGTTTGTTGAGGGGGTATGGTTGTTGGCCCACCTGGGCCAGGGGAATGAAACCTGGACACTGACGAGATGCCAAGTGAGGTCCGTCAGTAGGTCCATGCTGATAAATAGCTCAGTGGATTTTCTTGTCGACTGCGCAGAGTCTCCAATAGTATATATACTCTATGGGAGCATACATGGTACTGGTATTTTCTTTCGACTTGGAGTCATGTTTCTTATTTAAATAACTCATTTAATCACTGGTCTGATGCTATCCGCACACGCACCTTACCTACTCTCTAAACAGATCGTGTGTATATATCTCACGGTAATTTGAGAGATAGCGTGCGTATAAATACTCTATATATAATACGACATACTCATAATATAAGTATAATATAATACATTTAATATATACTTATATTATATATATGATATATATATATTAACTCACTCAATCGTTGAAAAAACGAGTTAGAATTATAAGAAACGTGGCATAGGAAGGATATATAAGGCACACAGATTATAGTTAATAATTACTATAATAATATATTTATTAATAATAGTAATATAAATTAAATCTGTTTTATAGATAGGATATAGATACTGATATATAAGAAGAGAACAGATAGAATTAAAATTCAGAAGAAATCCGAATGTATAGCATAAGCAACGCTATCAGCTCTTATAATTACTTAGTCTTTATTAACGTTAATAGGAAATCATATTTATATAGATACTTGTTAAATCTTAACAATCTTTTTCACATTTCACTAAAATAACTTTGAAATTACATTTAATATAATATAATATTAATAAAAAATATATTATATTATAATATTATGAGATATATATAATAATATAATAATCAACTTATATATATATAAATATTATATAATTATATAATATATATTAATATATTAATTATATTATATAGATATTATAATAAAATACAAAATATAATATTTAATATCTATATATTCTATATATATATATATTAATAAGTATATATATAATACATATTAGTAAAACAAAATGAGGAATATTGAGTTCTGAGTTCGGCCAGTTCTCTAGACGGTAAATTTACCCCCCATAACATTTTATATAAATAATATATAATAATTATTATAATTGTTAGAGAATATATGAAGAATATTTTTAAAAATACTATAATTAAAATATATAATCTATTATATAATATATATATATAATGCATATATATTATATATTAACATAATATTTAATACAAATTTTTGAAATTATATAATATATAAATATATTAATATTATTATATATATTTAATATATTATATTAATAATATTATATAATTAAATTATATTTTATATAATATAATAGTATATATTATATATAATATATATATTAAATAATAGTTTATATAATTTATCTCTAATTTTTTAAGGAAACAAATCGTGAAGATATTATAATTTCATATATATAAAAAAATATATATATTATATTATAATATATATATATATATTAAATATATAAATTATATAATAGATTTGAGTAATTATTAAATAATAATAAATCACCACGGTCCACAAAGAAGAGGCATCGAAAATCTGGGTTGAATATATAATATATATCTAATACATCTAGTGTGGGTCTAGTCATACTTTACTTATAGGTTGTCATAAAATAAATTAACTAAACTTTGATATATTTCTTAAATAAATTACTCGAGGGATTTCAAACATTAAATATATAAAATAATATAAATTAGAAATAGATATATATGTCCTTATAACTAATAGATAATATTTCCTATATTCTATAATCAATAATTATGTGCATGTAAGAATTATATAAGATTTCTGGAGGTAGTAATATCTCTTCATGGTATAAAATATGAATGGAATATCACACAGACATTTATGTAATAACCTTATAGACGTTGGATAATGACCATGAGAATAATAGGAAATAATGAGCGTGAATGAGGTACAGTTTGAGGACAATAATAGAAGTAGTGTATCAAATTGCTAGGGAATTAACAGCTAGGATACTATATATTGAGCAGATGGAAGGACTAACTCGTGGCATATATTAGTGGGCTGTGAAGTCAGATATTGCGATGCCAATGCGGAGCGTCAAGTATCATCCTGACGTGCAAGAGCTTTCTCGTCCGTGTGAGAAGAAAGACCACTCCAGTGTCGTTCTTTATTTTCTAAATTCCGTTCCATCGCTTAATACAATCGCGACTACTCCTGTCATAAGACAGATAGACTTGTCGTAAGATCAGGATGAAATAAAAGTTAATTAGAAATAGCAGAGGATTCACACGAGCAAATTATTTACAGAAGGCGTACGTAAAAACAGCCTCCAAAACTACGTATATATAAAAAAGAAATATATAGGGAGGTGGCCATTCTGGATAACTCTGAAAGAGAATTTATTTTTAACAGTATAATTAGTATGTTAAATTATTGGCTATCTATTCGAGATAGGGGGCAGTCACTAGAGAAAATATATGATTTAAGTTATAATAATACATTTACGATTACCAATGTGTTTTATAGAACTAGGGTTTATTTCATAAACTTCGCTGAAATAGGTCTAGTAGTACGAATATCTGATAAATAGAATATCAAAGGACAGATTGAGTTTAAACTGAGTTATATAGGCAATAATATGATCACAGGTGAGCATCATCTAATTTAAGCATATTAAATTATATCTGCTAGTTAAAAATATATGACATGCATTATCGAGGGGGGATAGGATTAATGGTAGTAGAAGGTTGCGGATGTTAAAGGGAAAGAAGTAAGACGACGAACCACTAGATACGCTGTTGCCGTGCATTATTAACGAGCTTGTCAGTGACAAAAGCGAGAAATTTACCTCTTCGAGATGGTCTAATATGATCCAGGTGGAATACGCGTGAAGAGGAGTCTTGTACATGAATAATTCTAGAACGATGCCCTTATTAAATTACAAAGCCGTACATAGATGTCCGCACTTGTTCGCTTCTCGCCATTATTTCACACTGGGCTGTAGACCCCATTATCACCCACCTAAGAATGGACGATAAAATTCCGGATTTTTCAAGCCGACTCCTCTAACATACATCTTAACATAAAGACACTTATTATATCTCACAAATTCAATAACAACCCAGCATCTGTAATAAATCCGACACCCTCTTATATTACTGTAGATCTATAGCTCGACGCCCAGCATCATTCCGTAATACACCTGTATAACTTTTGCCATATGTGTAGACGAAAAGAATGTGGCTCTTACTATAGTGTTATGAGGTGCCTACGTGTCCGATCGATAGGCGATCAAAGCAACAGATGATAGTTGGGTTTGGCCTTCCCTGCCTACTTTTCATATATCTTGTGGACGCAGGTAGTGACTGTGAAGACCCGGATATGAAAGGTTCGATTTGAGAAAATTATCCGTCAAGATAGAGAACTCCTTAATTCTATCTTCTTGGACATAGATCTTCACAAAACGTTTCTACAACAGTGGGTATGGACAAGGGTCATATATATTAATATATTATGAGAAAGGATATCAGAGGATATAAATTGATATATTAGAATGAGGAAATAGTGACCTTATAGACTAAAGAAATGCAAAAAATAGCTTATTACACAAAATTAAATCCAAATCATACCACCGAATACTATATCAGCCCCAGTTATTGATACATTATTCACCAGTTAATTTGTATCTATATAACCTCAAATTATTAATCCAATCTAATAGATTAACAACTTGTTCTCACCTACCTATACATTAATCCTACTATATTTTGCAGCTTGCTATTTTTTTAGACTCCGTATCTTTCCTTCTACGTCTCCTAATATAATATATCTATTTTAACTGTCTAAATATACTAATATTTACTCCATCACCACTATTCATTATCACCTTTGATTGTTTTATTAATTTCTTATTCATCCTAACTGTATAATTAATATTTACCAAGGTTTTCATATTAGGTTGGGTAGTTCTTTTCTACTATTCTAGTCGAAGTTACATCTACTTAGGACAGGGTTGGGTTAAGTGACAAAATGGTTAAATACCGATACTTTATTACAAAGCAGATTTACCTACTATTCCATATTCTTATAACTTATCGCGCTTCTACTTCTTGTCCTTATTGAAGGATAGAGCAATTTACGAAAATTTCTACTACTAATATAAACTATAATTTAAAAGATAAATGGCCTGGAAATCTTTTTGAATAACTTAGATATATCAACTCTATCCAGATTTTCTTAGATCAAAACCCACTACAGATGATTAAAGAAAAATATAGAATTAGTGTTATTGAGTGTAATTGAGTCGTACGAGGACAACTGCAGTAACATTTTTCTAATCATAGTTATCAACCAAAAATTCAAGATAATACTATCTTATTTCACACTAGCTAACAACTGCATTCTTCACTATGCTCCAAAAATTTGGAAAGGAGCGTTATCTAAATCGATGTTTCACTATGTGAAATTGGGCTAGTGGGCCTGGCCAGTTCGATCATTTTGCGAGTATTGGCAGTGCTCCATCTTGAGGCATTCGGCAGTGCAGGGAGGCCAGTTATGACCCAGTGGCATGCCGCGAGTGGAGTGGCATGGTGGCAGTGCAATGGCAGTATAGTGCTAGTGGCAGTGCAAGTGGAGTTGGTCAAGTGGCAGGTGGCAGTGCAAGTGAAGTGGTAAAGCTAGGCAGTTTGGATTCTAGCGCAGCTGAAGCTAAAGAGACATGCTTACTTGGTTCATATTGAAAAAGACGGAATTGTCAGTATCGTGCTCGTGTCGCCAGGAGCTCAGGTAACGCCTATGCGCTCTAACGTGGTCCAGCATTCCCGGACAAGCTGTGGCAACGTTGAGAGGCCTATGTAGTGCTAACGTCATAGAAACAGACAATAGTGGCAGTTATAGGCAGTAAGCAGCCGTGGAGTAGACAGCTCATCCTAAAAGGCAGCTTCCGCGCTACGACGAGTGGATCAGTTAGAGCCACTACGTCGAAGAGCGAATATCGTCAAATCAAAACGTATGGCCCTATAGTTCACCGTGAGCACAGACAGATAATCAATCTGCTTATTGTTTACTTATTCTTATACACTACACCTCAGAGAACCATGCATTGAGCGCTAGTCTATATCACAACAACCTCTAATCCAAGAGTTATTTCTGGTACACAGCAAATGTAATGAATAACTTTCTTTTCTTTCTGATGTGTGGTTATGTAGATGATAATGGATCAGATATAAAAAACATACGAACAACATAAACCTCACTACATACCTGCACTAGAAATAACTAAAATTCTAGAACTCTCCTTGACATTTATACTTAGGCATTATGTTCATCCCGTACTATCTTATGTTAAGTGTACTAGTACTATAAACTCGACTACTTGTATTAATTATTAAACTATAGTATACTACTAATATGATCTTTTCTTGAATCACTATATCCAATATACCAATATTAAGAATTACCTATATATATTATATAAATTATATTTATACCTACCAGTCATACATAAACAATCATATCTGAAGCAGCTACTCAAGTACCCATTCAATAAAAATCCATTGCAGATTTATAACTAAGAAATAGTATGTGCTCTCTCAAATACAAGTTCCCTCAGAGGGACCTAACATAGATACAAATATATATAATTAATATATATATATTATATATAAAGTATAAAAACACAGCATAAAATACACTTAGTAACCCTCACAAGTCTAATCTCAATAGCTAATTAGTAACCCACAAGTCACTCATACTAATAAATATGCTAACTACCTTCTCTCCCCACCTCATCATTCTTTTCGAATACCACCAGTCAACCACACACATTATATCACACCACTATACCACGTCATTTTATCTAACCAGTTTACCTTATCATAATCTTTTTATTACTACTACTTAACTAAGATTATCATAAATTTAGGCACCTTATCTATAAAACATCCATACACCAATCACCTTCATTCTCTTCTCCTCAACATATATTCCTCCGACATTCCATGTACATCATACGATTCATGTCAGCGATTTCTCCGAGAGATACGAGACTAATTAGATATAAGAAAGCCGCTATTTACGAGGCCATACGACGCGAGTTCACTTCGTAGTGACCTTAGCCCCAGAGTCATCTAGCCTAAAGCAAGAAGAGATAGGAGTCGTGAGAATAAACGAGAGGATAGAAGCTAAGATTTCTCTACACTCAAACAAGACCAGCTTTTAGAGCAATAGTCACTTAATTAAACGACGTTCGCCCATCCGGCATCGGCGATATGCAGCGTAATACAAGTCTGGTCAATTTTTCTCCCCCACACCGAACAGGAAACTGAGTTTCTTATCCTTTGGACCAGTATATGTCAGTTAACACGGATATGAAAGGATTAAAAAATGATATAATGAAAAACGCTGTGAGAGCTGATCGAACCTCTGATGATATATAGTATGTTGGTTGAGACATGAGTAGGGTGAGGCGGTTTATAGTAAATTATTATTGGTAGAGTGAATATGGTAGGACGATCCCATAAGTGCATGTTATTGTTGCCTGGAGAATCGATGTGTAAGAAAGATGAACTAAGAAGAGAAAGTGCATAAGCCATTTAAAAAAGAGGAAGGTCAACTAATTATCAATCGCTTTTTGAGTCAAGCGTATACTCTCCCCTACCGCAATGAAACAGTATAACGAATATAATAATCAATAATAATAAAATAATGCAGACTCAATCACACTAATTAAGTAAAAATAAAATAATTAATAATAATAATAATAATAATAATATATAATAAAATAATAAAAAATAATATAATATATATATATATTTACTATAAGAACTAGGATAAAGAGTATATAAGAGAATACTACTATTATATATGATTTGTATATCTGCTCAAGATATAGTATAGGAATCAGGTTATCATTAAGTTTATGTGTGAAGCGTAGTGACTCACTTAGATTACTGTTAATGATCTTAATTTATAAATATTATAATATTTATCCAGAATTTATAAGTCAGTTATAAATAAATATAATTGAACTTAGTAAAACAATATATAATTAATTTAGTAATTAGTATAATATACAAACACAAATATAGGATAGTATACACTTATTAACCCTCTTTTATATATATATATTATCAACTTCTTCCTATTCCCTATTCGCTCTCTCTATCTTCTTCTTATCTTCTTCTCCTCATCTTCCAGTAAATACTTTTCCAACACAGAATTGGGTAAGTAGAGTACCGCGACTTGTGAGGCATACGCAAAGAGAAAAAGCGAAGTAGATAGATAACATGACAAAGTCGATAAAAGAAAGAAGCCCGGCCTTACCTCAGAACGGTCACCAATCTAGTTAAGCATTATTAGTGGGGAACCCATCGACAGCAGAAAAATCCCACCCTAAAGCTCATAGGGACATGCAGGACCCTTACTTAATGGAAAATATTTCTGACCCAAAAGTCAAGTGGTTCATCCTCGATGGACCGTCGAGAGGGAGCCCAAGACCCACACCCTATCAAGGCCAGCCGCCAATTTCATATCCTTTATATTCAATACACCGTTCTTCTTCGCCTCTCAAACGTCCATCATTTCTCTGGTTCACTTCAAATAACAACACATTTATTCGTGACTCTATTATTCATTCAACGTTTTCTTCGGTCTCCCACCGGTCGGATTCCCAACGACATCGAAACCAATTTTGGTATTAAAACACTCGCGTATAGACAACCGACTATCATGTATACATGCCTGATTTCATAAGAAGCCAACCATCTCTGAAGCATAACCATGTCATTATGCTCTCATTATACCAAATTATCCTTACATCGACACAATCTCTCCTCAAATTATATATTCTATCCTTCTCTTTATCAAGTCTCCCTCACATCCTAATCACATTCGCCTTAGAGTGTTAATTTATCCCAGTCGAACTGTGAGCTGAACGACATTGAAACTTAGACATTCCTTAACCACTGAATCATGTAGGAATTCCAGACAACTAAGAGATCACCCACTAAGTATAACGCAAAATTATTTATCTATCAGCTAAAACCATTACAGAGACCACTCATGTAAGATGCACCCTAGCGACACCAAAGACTAGTCAAATTACATTTACCAACAGACTGTAATTGCACCAGCCACCTTCCTACCTTAACGACTTTCCTAATTTCCATGGCAAAAAAAAATCAGCCAGACACCTTATCAATCCACACATATAGCTTCCCTAAATATTGTCAACTCAGAACACTGTTCCAGCTGCTACGGCAAATCTAACAAGAAACTTTACAATGTATAAGGTGTCCTCCTCACCAACCATAATCTACTCTAATCAACACGTACTTTTCGAAGCCCTCTCAATGTACAACACCTCTGTCCCAATCTCTCATCCATACAATCTCGCAAACTTTCTTCGATGTCGACACACAGAACCAAGATCAAGCCGCATAATAAGAAAAAAAGGGGGAGCAAAGGGCAATATTATAATATATAAGATAACATAAATTTTTTGGAAATATGATATAAATTTACTCCCTATGGAATGAGAAAATAATATATCTATAATAATAAATAAATAATATCATAAAAATATAATATAATATATACTACAGTATATAGTAGTAGTATAGAGTAAAGTTAAATGAATGAGTAGAAATCCTATATATTTTATAATATATTATATATATATATATATATATATATATAGCATATATATAAAGATGATATATTAAATTTCGTGTAATATTATAATATATAGTATATAGTAATAAAAACCTATATATAATAATATAATTTATGAAATAATAAATTAATAAATTATAATATTAGTTATATATTAAAATAAATAATATATAAAAAAAATTATGATTTATAATATATTAGTCCATATTAATATAACATATTATATTCATATATGCGTAGTCGGTTTGGAGCTCGTGTGTTGATGCCATTTAGAGGTAACAAATTTGAGATAGAGGACAAAGAACCTCTGTAACCAGAAGCAAGAATACATAAAGGCTGAGGATGCATAATAAATAAAAATTTAAAAGGAAGTGATTATTTAGTTATTAGAACTCTCAAAAAAGTGCTATATAGCATCATTCTTTGACAAGCTTCGTAAGCACTATAAAACTTAAACTATGTTTGTTTTAATATAGATTTTTGAAAAATTTGCTCGTGCCACCAATTTTATAATGGCATTAAATTGTTTACAAAGAATTTTGTAACAGCAATTCTTGTATTTTAACATTTAAGCACTAGGTTGAGTGATAGGCCTAGTATGAGCAAGTTTAGTGTTTTATTTAGTTCAAAACCTCATTCAGCTTTATGCTTTAATTCTAATGGTTAATATTCATTAACATGTTTTCTTTTTTATTCAAAGTTTTTTTTCTCTATTATTTAGAAGTCACATTCATCACATAGTTTTTTTTTAAGTTAAATTTATGCTTTGAACTCCATGTGCTACAATTCTAAATTTATAAATGTAATTATGAATTTGAGTAATTGAACATTTTTATTTTTTAGACCACCAATTTAACACGTGACCAAATTGAAAGAGAATACAAGTCGTTGGTGGCTGCCACCAATAACCAACTCTCGACGCTGAAGAAGAAGCTAGATAGCCAAAAAGTCGCTGAAGAGCAGGAAAGGCTCAAGAAGATTCAGGAAGAAATGGAAAGGGTTAAGAATAAAGAAAGAGGAAGAAGAAGGAGTGAACAAGAAGAGGAAGAAAGAGGAAAAAGTATTCAATGTATTATTTTATTATTATTTATTATTATTATTATTATTATTATTATTATTATTATTATTATTATTATTATATAATTGAACAGATCATAGTTTCTATCTGCACCCTCTGCAAGGTTTATAAATTTAAGTAATTTCTCGACTTTGTTATTTCTGTGATCTTACACTCTTTAGTTAAGTGTTTTCCCTCCACGATAATCTTTTGTAGTCTTTTATGTCCTTGAGACTTCTTTTTTGCGATCAGCAATTCTTTGGGGATCCCAAGAGTGTGCACAAGCTAATAGCGATAAGGAAAAACTCCAAGGCAATATAAACGGACCCATACCACCCCAAACATTATTAATTTCAAAGGGACCAATGTGAGATCTCGCCAAATCAATCCAATATCCAAACGTGTAGGCAGTACTTTCGGACTTTCATTCGATTGTCAACTCTACAACTCCCCTTCTTCAGTGTGGAAAGTTAAACAGAAAATATTTCGCCACTCTAGCAACTCTCCACAAACAGCCCTTCGTAATGGGCCTGATATAACCACCCAAATTCTTCCTGCTATACAAAAATTAAAAATTAAAACTGTCCCGCCAGACTTCTCAACAGTGAAAAGGGAAGATCATACCTATAACCGTCCTTTTACGCTTACAAAGTATCAAATTTCACTGGCAAACTGCAAAAACGGTGCCCCTGACCTAGACATCCTCTCGTACATAACGCTCCGTTACATCCACCCTTATGCATCAGCGTTCCTACTGGATCTATATAACAAGATCTGGATTGAATCCTTTTTTCCATCTGTGTTGAAAACAGCATTTGTAATCCTCATTCCCAAACCTAGAAAGGATCCGAAGTTGACGGACATCAAAGACCAATCTCGCTGACTTGACATATTTGCAAAATAACAGCGAAAATGGTTGCGGGACGTTTTCCCCCTGTCGTGGAGAGTTTTCTCAAACATTCTGTTTGACTTGCGCAAACATCGTCGACCACTGACCCCTTATTGAGATTGGACCATGATATTCGGTAGGCCTTTTCAGTTGGCGGGATTGTTCTTGGTGTGTTTTTTGACCTTGAGAAAGCTTATGACGCAGCGTTGAGAACCGGAGTCCTCCTAAAACTTCAAAAGCTCGGTTTTCGAGGACAGCTTTCTTTTATTCAATGCCCACTGTCGGACACATCCATCTAAGTCCAATGCGCAGCTGTTCTATCACGCCATTTTACTCTGGATGAAGGTGTTACACAGGGCAGTGTTCTTAGCGTATTATTATTTATTCTCAGATTCAATGACGTCGTTACTACCATTCCAGCGACGTTCAAGTTTTTCCTGTATTTCCGATACTAGGTTATCATTTCTTGAATGTCAAATCCAACTAGTAATTGAGAACCTTTTTTTCAGTACTTCATGGCTCCTACTTCTCACCAGCCAAAACCTCAGCAATACTATTTCGGAAGAAAGGGAGTCGACGAATCTGCCATCTTTCTTCTCGCCATCCTAACCTTATATGGCTCACTCATCCCTGTTACTTCACAGGTCAGATTTATAGGCCTCATTCTGGATGACCACCTGACATAAGCACCACACATTAAACACCTGAAATCGAATTGTTATCGTGCGATTGACTTATTGCGTCATCTCGCCTGTAAAACTTGGTGAGCTGATCGAGAGTTCCTTTCACTTCTCCACATTGCCCTAATCCGATCGAATTTGGACTATGGCTGTGTAGTATATGGTCAGACCCCAACTACACCTGCTAGACCCCATCCAAAACGAGATCCTTATCTCCACAGGAGCCTTTCTATCCTCCCCCTGGGTAAGCCTCAAAGTTGAGGCCGATGTGATGTCGCTCTCCTTGCGAAGGGAATATATTATGTGGATAAGTTATCGTCGTTCTCAAGTCCAAATACCAACACCGATTCTGCGAGATACAGCAGAATCCTCCTTACTGGTCATTTGCAAACAGTTTGTAGCACTGATCGTGCTCAACATTCCTTTTGCAAAAGATGCTGCTGTCCTCTTCTGATGAAGTGGTCACACCCTCCATTTGCATAGTCCTGTCCTCTCTTTCCAAATCCAGCCACCCTACGGGCTTGTTATAGGCATAATTCTTGTCTCACTCTGTAGTTCACGGCTGATCCATTCCAGTGTTTTCGATGGCTGTAAAACAGGGAACGGCGTGGCGCGTCTGCCTTCTTTCCTGATTGCAACCTTTCCCATATCATCCCCCCTCCTCATGCTTCAGTTTTTACTGCAGAATTAATAGCTATAATGATGGCTTTCTCTCGAATTTTATTACTTGACCATGACCACCCTTATGTCATATATTCGGATTGACTCAGTCTCCTCCAAGTGCTCAATACCCCTTACTCTTAAAAAAAAAACAATGCTGTCCGGCGTACAACAATTTCTCAGGCTGCTTCACTCTCGCAAGAAACGAATTACAACACTCTGTTGGACCCCTCTCACGTAGGGGTGACTGGCAAATGGAACCGCTGACAGAGATATGCATTAAAAGAATTAGGACCCACCCATTGAGTTTGATTTCCAACATATCGTGGCTGCTCCTTTGTGTCGTGGTATGCCTGTACACCCACTTATTTAAAAAATAAAAATAATAATAGCGGTAGTAATATTTAAATATAATTAATAAAATAATTTGCACATTACTCATTCTTAATTAAATAAGTCTTTTCTTTGTATCTTTCTATCTTACTAAAGAAAAGTGTAGTACCTTCATATACTTGTTATATTTATATATAATAAGAACTAAAATAACTTATGAAGCTTTTCTCATCGTAACTTAATAAATAAAAAATATTATAAAAGAAAAATTTGGCATCGAATAAAAATTCACTTCTTCGGCCAGAGCAGATCATTTTGATAATTCTACAATTGGATAAATATTGGAATGAGAGAATATTTAGAAGCAACTCCAGAGCAACAAAACTCCGAAGCAAACTCCTTACATTTGTAAACTTTAAAGTTTACAAACATTGCAGAAAAAATATATAATCATGAATCAGAACGCATCAAAGAATAGCTATCTACTAATCTAAAGAAAGATGTTGTATAAACAATTTCTCAATATCCTTCCAACCTCCCACAAAAGAAATGAAAACAAATTTTTAATTTTTCACACATTGAATTTGAGAAATTCTTGACCTGTTAATAAAGTTAAAAAATAAAATCTGTCAATGTAATTTTGGGTTATTTTAAATATAGACTCTGTTTAAAATATATAATTTGAATTTTTCCTCATAAGTGATTCAAAACTAAAAACTTGGTTTTAGGCTTTATTAAATTTTAAGAATGAAACATTTGCGTAAATGGATTTATGTTTGCGGTTTCATTAAGCTCTTTAATAAAATACATTTAACTACATAATTTTATCAAAATTTGCTTATTATTTTTAGATTGAAATTCGATTTTCTTTGATTAAATTTATTCATTAAAATAATGTTTGTTTGCTCTTTTATATTTATTCTTATAATTAATTCGTTATTTTTATAACTTGTGTTCCTTTTTAAGACGCCTTGAAATTGAAATGAAAAGAAAAGCGGAGGAAGAGGAACGCAAACGTCAGGAAGAGATTGATAGAAAGGCTGCTATTGTATTGCAGGTATTTGCATGGGACTTTTAATTTAAGAGATTTTCTCTATTGAAAATGGCATAATAATCCACATCAATTCAACGAGAACAATTCTCCAACATGCACAATTCACACACGCGCGCGCAATCACCGGTCGATTCCCAGCACTCTCACCACTACACATCCGCTTAACCAACGGACTATCATCATCCTTAAATATGACCAAACCATCTCAATGTACTCTCGTTTATTCTCTCATTTACGCCTTTATTTACATCACACAACTCCCTAATTCGTTCATTCCTTATTTTATCAATTCTTCTCACACCTAACACGCCCATAAGAATGTCTATCTGAACACATTGTACCTTAGATATATCTTATTCCAGACCATAGTTTCACTACTATACATTAAAACCTCGTCTTGAAACAAATGATTGAGAAAATCAAAGAAGAAGAAGAAATTGTATTTAGGTTTTAGAATTTTTCAACAGGCGTACGACAGGATTAATAGGGAAGCTCTGTGGCAGGTGTTAGTGATATATGGTGTTGGTGGTAGGCTTCTGAATGGAATCAAAAGTATGTATGACGATAGTGAAGCGTTGTAAGAATAAATGGAATCGAAAGTGATTGGTATAATATTAATTAATAGCAGAATGAGGCAGGGATGTGTTATGTCTCCTTGGTTATTCAATTTGTATATGGATTGGGTTATGAAGGAATTAGAGGTGAGGGTGGCAGTAAATAGTGTAAGAATGATGGAGAATGGAAGAGAGTGAAGGGTGCCCTACCTATTATATCCGGATGATTTGGTTTTATGTGGCGAATCTGAAGAGAGTTTGAGAGGATTTGTAGAGATATTTTTCAGGGTGTGTAAAAGGAGGGGTTTGAAAGTAAACATAGATAAGAGTAAGGTTATGGTTGTGAGTGAGGACAGTCCTCGGTGTGAAGTTTTGTTGGATGATGAGCAACTGGAGCAAGTGTCTGAGTTTAAATATTTAGGATATATGTTGGATGGAAAGGGAACGGATGATGCAGAGTGTAGTAGGAAAGTTGTATAGGTAGAAATGGTACAATTAAATCATTGGTGGATGTAAAGGGACTAAGTCTTGAGTGTGCTAGGGTCTTACATGAGGGTATGTTGTTACCTGTGTTAATGTATATTAGTGAGACTATGGTCTGGAATAAGAGGTATAGATCTAAAGTAAAATGTGTTCAGATGGACAATCTTAGGTGCGTGTTAGGTGTGAGGAGAATTGATAAAGTGAGGAGTGAGCGTATTAGACAGTTGTGTGGTGTGAAGAAAGGGGTAAATGAGATAAATGAAAGTACGTTGAGATGGTTTGGTTATGCTGAAAGGATGGATGATACTCGGGTGGTTAAGCGGATACATAGTGGTGAGTATGCTGGGAAAGACAAAAGTTTCTTTTCATTCTATTGTCAAGCCATAGAAAATGGGCCTAGGCAAATTCACAGCCAACAATTCACCGACATGTACAATCATTAATTAAGAAACACAATCTAACCAAACCTAACCTAACAAGACCATATATCATCATCATCGTTACCCACCTTCTCTCCCCAAGACTGGGGGTAAGGTTCGTCAGCATGCACTGGAAACAGAAAAGTGGTAGAAGAATATGACGCAAGTCGAAAAGAAAGCCCAGCCGTACCGCCCCCTCTATACCTTTCAGTGAGGGCTCGTTTCAGTCAGAAAATCCATCCTAGAACTTCATGGGACCGCGACAGACCCTCACTTTGGCATCTCGTCAATGTAGGGTTCATCCCTTGGCCTAGGATGGCCACAGCCATACCCCCTCACAAAACCCAGCCATTCACCATTCTCGCCTCTGCCAAACTCACATTTCCCACCTCCAGGCATTCCTTTACTGACTCAATCCACTTTTTCTTCGGTCTCCCAGCAGAAAGTGGATTGAGTCGTACAAGTAAATGCCTTTAGTTGAGCAGCGTGATTAATTAATGGTTGTGGCCCACCTAAGCCAAGGGATGAACCCTACATTGACGAGATGTCAAAGTAAGGGTCTGTCGTGGTCCCATGAAGTTTTAGGATGGATTTTCTGACTGCAACGAGTTCTAACTGAAAGGTATAAAGACTTGACATGGTCTAGTTAGGCTAGGTTTGGTTAGATTGTGTTTCTTAATTAATGATTGTACATGTCGGTGAATTGTTGGCTGTGAATTTCCCTAGGCCCATTTTCTATGGCCCGACAATAGAATGAAAAGAAACTTTTGTCTTTCCTTTAAAATTTACTACTGTTATTTTAGGCCCAAATGGAGAAGGAAATGGAGGAATCTCGTCGATTGGCAGAACAAGAGGAGCAGGAGAGAAGGGACCATGAATTAGCCTTACGATTGTCTTCAGAAACTCACTCAGGAGTTGATGATCTTATTCCTTCCTTGAAAGGGTTAATTCCGTGGGGGGGGGGGGGGTTGTGTTGGGTTGATATGTCATTCTAGTATCGACAGTAGTATAATCAGTTTAATTTTATTTGGTTAATATGAAAGTGGTAGTTGTATTGTAAGTTTTGCTGATTTCTCAATTTTTTTTTGTTTTTGTTTTTCCCTTTGGAAAGGAATATTCGAACATCGTACCTAAATTTAAATTATTGTAAAGACTGTACATATTGCAAAGAGAATATTGAATTTTTTTAAAAATTTATTGTTAATCTTCTATACAGAGAAGTGTAATTACATAAAACATTGTGTTGTCGTATCACAAAATATGTTGTGTCATTATTCAGGTAATTAATAGTTTTTATCCAACAGAATGGTATATTTGCACAATTGAGAATGGGTTAATAGAATAGGGATGACTTCACACTTAAAGATGAGTTAATATACATACACAAGTCATTTTTTTTATTCATTTTACCATGTAATATATCCATATTAATTCATAATATTTTTTGCCATGTATGTCTGAAGGTTTACTGAGATCATTTAAAAAAACATTTACCGTTTTTTATGTATGTAATAACTGAAAGTTTAATCTCTTAAGAATATCAAGTTCTTTCGTAGAAACTCTTAGTGCTGTATATAGTAAACTTACAGTTTTGCATATTATAGAAATATGTATTTGGTTAGATTTTAGCTGCTTAGAGAGTAGATAGCGTAGAAGTTTATAATCTATAATTTTAGAACTAAATGGAGATATCTTTAATTTGTAGGTTTATAATGGTTGTGCTCTTCATTGTTACTTTGTGAGTGGGCTATACCTTATTACAAGTATTGCTCACTCCCGAAATAACATTTGATCCAAACCATATGTTTCGACCGAAATTTTCTGATTGTACAAATACTCTTTTTTTTTTTTTTTTTTTTTTTTTTTTTTAGCAAAATCACTTCACTTTAGTATTAGATGTTTCTTCACTTTTTATAAAAATTATTTGACAACTTTTTTGGCAACCTTTTCTTTCCTGACAGTGCAATAAATGGTGAACCAGGCGGATTTCCTTTAAAAAGGTATTTGGAGAATACGAGCTTTAGCTTCACCTTTTTTTCCATTTTCCATTTATAATAATTGATATATTTGGCATGGCAATTTAAACAGTGCATGAAAAGATTCCTTTAATTTATTTTATAATATTTTGTGGGTTTTACGAGCATGATCATTCGATTAATTTAAATACATTTTCAATATATAGTGCATGTTGGTGGAATTATGTCATTATATTTAGGAAATAAAAAGCTTTTTCACCTTCCTTAAACCATAAAGAGTAATTTTTATCCCTGATAGGTGAACCAAATTCAAAACTGGTTTGTTAACTGTTCATTCAAAGTGTCTTTCTATAAAGCTGTGGTGGGAGATTTCTCTCTCTCTCTCTCTCTCTCTCTCTCTCTCTCTCTCTCTCTCTCTCTCTCTCTCTCTCTCTCTCTCTCTCTCTCTCTCTCTTTCTCTATATATATATATACTATATATATATATATATATATATATATATATATATATATATATATATATATATATATATATATATATATATATATTTCTGGTGGTGGCTGTTGTAATTGCAAAGATAGCAACAATAATGTTGGTGATAGTATTAATATTTGGGTATGGGTTTTTATATCCGTTTATGTAAAAAGTGTAATGGAAAAGTTGCAGTCGAAATTTGTGACGTTTGTGTATGTCGGGCAATGCTTGACCTTGTTGTTATATCTCAAAACTATTCTTCAATAATTTTTGTTTCTGAATGTTTGATTTCTTCGTTTTCTATTTAAATTCATGATTATGTAATTTAGTGTCTTGTAGTCTCTATATTGATAATTTATTTTCATTGAACATGGGCTTTTTTAACTTATGGGTTGAGATCCAATGGTCGATAAGACTTCCGAAATGGGTCGCCGTAACTTCTCTGAAAAGATTTTTTTTTTTTTACTTAAATTATTAAACCTTCGTGTTTAATACATGTGAAATACTAAATTTTGTTATTCTATATTAACGAATAATTACTGCACTTATTTGTATTTTGGGGCGTGGCCAAAAAAGGTTAAGAAAGAATGCATTTAACTCTACTTATATTTATATTGCACTCTCTCATGTGAAAGAATTTTCCACTATTACCATTATATAATTTATCTTACTTTTCGTCATTGTTTGGTCTTATTAGTAGTTTTAGTTTTTTGTCTTGCAGATATGCAACATGGTACCTACATTTATAAATTTTTTATAAGTAAATTATTATTATTATTATTATTATTATTATTATTATTATTATTATTATTATTATTATTATTATTATTTAATACTGATGTATGTCTTGTTTTTATGTTTGTGGCTCTTTGTCAATATTGAGTTATTAATACAATATATTAGAACACGTAACTAGGATAAGTAAACAAAGTTTTTCTTATAAATATTTTATATTATTCCTTTTGTGGTTTAAATTTTTTATTTGAGACTGTAAAGCATCTTTGGTAATTAAAATATTAAAAGAAGATTATCACCTTTCCGATTTTTATTTTTCTTATTAATACACGAAGCGATAAACTGTGTGTGTATATTGCACATGTTCTTTAGTGACTAATACGATATTACTTATTTCTTATTATATGCCAGGCAGAATATTATTATTATTATTA
>JABUQX010117146.1:0-37019 GCA_015478945.1 Trachelipus rathkii
AAGTTACTATCATTATTATTACCCTGACATTCAAAATATTGATTACATGCCAGGGACTACACTAATGATGCTTAGATATTTCATACAATGTTGGTGATATCCTATGTGAGCCTCGCGCAGTGTAGTCACTGTAGAGCCATCTCTTAGAGTCACAGACACATAATAATTTCTAATTCAACAACTTAAATAGCTATAGTATATAGATATATCACCAACGTGTAGATCCTGTATATACTATTAATATATATATCATATATATATTATTATATTACTATATTAATATATATCATATTATTATATATTTAGTTATAGCAGCCATCCCACCCTATATATATAGATATATATTGATATCAAGTCAATGTGTCTCAAGATGGCCAGTCTTAGGAGCAGTCAGGTGTTTTGAAAAGAATAATAAAATGAGAATGAACTTATTTTAGGAGTTGTGTGGTGTGAAGAAGGGGGAAATGAGAGAATATATGAAAGTATGTTGAGCTGGTTTGGTCATGTGGAAGGATGATTGATATTCGTTTTGGTTAAGCGGATGTATGGTGGTGGTGTGTTCGGGAACGACGCTGGGAGAAGCGAAGAGAAAGTTGGTCGAGTCGTGAACCGAAATGTCTGAAGGAGAAGGATAATGTGAGTTGGAGAGGCGAGAATAAAGGTGCATGATAGGAGTTTATGGCGGGTTTGTATGGGGGCATGGTGTGGCCCACCTGGATGCCAGGGGATGAACCCTATATTGACTCGATTACAATATGTGGAGTGCGTCCGTAGGGTACATTGAAGCTTCCTAGGGTGGATTTCTGTCTGTGAACGAGTTTTCAATTAATGGTACAGAGGGCGGGTAAGGCTGGCTTTCTTTTCGACATTCTGTCCATGACCACTCGTCTCGCTTTTCTTTTTCCGATCGCTTGTAGCGCCTTAACCAGATCTTGGGAAGAAGAGGTAGGGTAAGAAAGAAAGAAATATATATTACTAATATTTTTATCTTATAATATATATATATATATTATATATACTTATATAGATATATTACTATATATATATTAAGTTATATTATATTATATATAATATATATATAAAATATTAGTTATACATATCAATATATATATTAGCAACCTTACTTATATATGCGGATGATTTGTTGTTTTGGGTGAATATGAAGATTTTGGGAGGTGTGGTTTTATGTTGTGATTGAGGGTGTAGGGTAGGACGTTCGGTGTGAGTTGATGATTAGAATGCTCGATGTCCAGCTGGAACAAATTCGGAGTAATGACAGTTTATCTATTTTTAATTTTGTTGGATGAAAGGGAATGGATTGATCAGCGCTGTAGTAGCGAAAGTTGTGATATGGCAGGAGGTAGCTCGGTGCAATAAATTTCTTGGTTAACATGTCAAAGGGATAAGTTTTGAGTGCGCCGCGAATCACGACTTGAGGAGTACGGTTGTTCTACCTGTGTGCTAATTGTTAAGTAGTGAGATCCTATGGTCTGGCAATAGAGTATAGAATGCTTAAAAGATCATTGACACTCATAATTGTTCAGATGGATCAATCTTGAGGGGCATGTGTAGTCGGTGAGAAGAATTAGAGAAAAAGATGAATGAAAGGGTAGCAGTGGAGTTGGTGGGGAATTGAGACCGACGGCGGGAGTACCATAATGAGAGATATAATGCTGATGTACCCGGTGTGATAATGGTGGTCATTGTTGGAAATAATGTGATAAGTCAGTTGGTTAAGCGTGATGTCTAGTGGTGAGTGTGTTGGGAAATCGAGCCGGTGCTGGGGGCACTGAAGAAGACAATGGATGTGAGTCAGGTAAAGAAGATTGGCTTAGCGGTTCGCCCCACAGCGGTCCGACGAGAGAAGAACAGATGTATAATAGTAGTGAATTTGGCGCGGGGTTTTTGTGAAGTAGGTATGGCTTGGCCGCCTGGGCAAGGGATGAACCCACATTGATGAGATATCATGAGTGACGGGCCGTGAAGACTCTAGGGGGCGAGTTTCTGACTGCGAGACGGTTATAACGTAAAAGAAGTTCATTACCAAGCGGGCGGTAAAGCTGGTGTTTCTTTTTAGATTGAGGCTATTCTTCCATTACTTTCTGTTTCCAGTTGCAGTTCCCTCTCAACTTATCCGATTATAAAGATTGATGGGATGTATGATGTATTATATGATATATATATAGATTATATATATAATATATATATTACATATATAATATATATTATATATATATATATATTATATATATATGAATATGGGCGAGCATTAAAGACTACTGTCAAACAACGTAGGTGGCTCGCTGGTTTGGATTGCGGCCTTAAACGTTCGATTTTCCTGTGTCCCCCGTGTTACCTCTAGTAAAGGGGAAAAGACGTTAAGAGGTAGTTATATATATATATATTATATAATTATATATATATATATATAATTCTATATTATATAATATATATTAATATAATTATATATATATATATAGTGTTATTATTGTACACAATTGTAAGATTCTAAACTCCGTCCGAATACTCCAATCTGCTATATAGCTCCAGCATTTCATATTAATTGTGATAGCGCGTGAGATTCCTTATTTTTAAATCAGCAATGTCTGTCCCCTTGGTATTGAGCACATTTTGACGAATCCCCAAACTAAATAAATCACATGGTGGAACTGTCGGAAGACACTAGTGCAAGAATTGAAACGGTGGAGCTACGTGAAAGTCGCATTCCTAGCTTCTGGCTTTCTGGTAATCAAAGCATGTATTTTTTTCTTTGGATATTCGCGGACATATGTGTAAAAATCAGTGGCAGGTAGGTGTCTAAAAGCAAGAATCAACAAGTTAATGTAGAAAATGTTTGTGCTTGCATGGAGATATTGGAATCGCTGGATGTTTTTGAAGATACTAATTTCAGTATATTTATTTTTGTTCCACCCATTTTACACATAGTTCACTGCATTTATCTGTTTGTGTGATATATTTATATTTTCATTTATCGAAATTCACCCCCTCAAAAAATTGTATTGCAATCACTTCCGTAAACTAATGAGGAAATTTTATATGTTAAAAGTCTAACTTTAATGCAAAGGATAATTTTTTTATTCTTATATTTGCTGTATATTTATCGTTTTATTCAAATTATTTAGTTCAAGTAGAAATATTAATAACTGCAAATTTTTTTTTTTAATATAATTAGCAAAGAATTTATTATTTTGCTACTAAATTTTATGTTTTTTCAATTATTTTGTTCAAGTGAAATAAAAAAGGGAAATTTTTTTAAATATTTCTATCGTTTAATTGAAAAACAGGTGCAAGCAAGCAAACAATATAACCGATAGCATCATGGTAGTAGAAGTATCTGAAAATATAATGGATCCTTATGTCATACTATGAAAACTACTTATTTTACTATATACGAGTATTTCATTATATAATATAGTATAGTATATTATATATACATAATATATATTTAATATAGATTTTTATAATCATTATTACTATATTATATATATATACTACTATTATATTAATTATAGTATACTTATATATATTATATTATATTACAGACATGTTATCCCTTGATATTTATAATTATAATATATAGTATTATAATATAGTTACAAGCATATAACAATAGATATAAATAAATATATTATAATTATATATATAAATATATATATATTATATATATATTTATAATATATATATATATATATATATATTCTATATATATATTATATATTATATATATATAATATATATATACTCAACAGGATCTCTTTTCAAAATGAAGAATTTCAATTGATATTGTAATGGTTTTCAATGGGGGCTCGCGGGCCGACTCTGCTGATGCGTTTGCGGGTTACCAGGTCCTTTGGAAAATTATTGGGTTTATAGAAACTTTAGGAAATTTCCTTTCGCATTTATATTTCCTTTCAGAATTTAATGTATTTTCAGATTGGGTTCAGTTGGAAATTGATATAGGGTTATATTGGTTCCAAGTGAATTTTGAGGTGGGTATTCACTCGAGTTTCCATATGGAAATTCCGAATTACTCCATAGAACTTTGCACATTTTTCCATATGGAAAAAGATCTGGATTTCATTAAGGAACTGAGTTAGGGTTGATAAGTGTTTATACAAGAATAATTCCACTAGAGAGAGTTGAAAAATTTCTTTTGGAAATCCAAAGAATTCCTAACCTTAAAAAACCTTAAATCCATGGTAACAGGATATGGATCCATGAGAAATTTCCAAACTTAATATAGGGTTCTAGTTGGGGTAGATGATGGGATCCAAAGCTCAAATTTATTGCGGGTATGTCTTCACCGATGAGTCCAAACTCCTCGTAAGAGCCTGCATCTATGTCCATCCCCTAATCTCGACAGTGTTTAATATTTGTTTAACACACGCTGAAGATTAATTTACAAAGACTTAAGTTACGCTAAAATAGAAACATTCGAATTTTCATAAGAGCATAACATATCCGAGACAGATGGAATAAATATAGCAATTCATAAGAACCTTATCATAAGTCTATTCTGAGAACTAAAAGAGGCAGATGACTTTCAATAGTATCTGTCCAAACAATAGCTTTCTTAATAACCCACCAACCAATTCTCTGAGTAGTTTTGAGGATTATTCAGCTCTTTCAACTATTCCTTTCCTCAGTACTCTAAGATTCTACGCGACTTAGCGGATGCTAAATGAATCCGTCAGAAATTGTGAGCTGATATCACGTCTTTCTGCTCCTCTTCTTCTTTCTCTCCATCTCTCTCTCTCCGGGTTAAATCTCACCTGCAAGTACTCTCGCGCAGGTCTGCAGGGCTGGTCTCGTCTCTCTTCTCCGTTCCTCTGGTCGGTATCATCTCTCTCTCGTCTCTCTCTCTCTCACTCTCACTCTCACTAAAATTCACTCACTCTTCGATAGAGTGATAGATCAAAAACTGTTTAACGCAGCGGTCCGAGCGTTCTAATCTGTTGTGGCGGAAATTGCCCAGTTTGTTTGAAGGAATCCGCACGTGATGGTCACTAAAGAATCATTAATTTACAGGACTTCGTAACCTAACGGAATCCCAGTTTGCAACCCAAATTTACAGAAAAGTGCAGTTAAGGGGTGGTCACCTTACACTGCTCCTGGAAACTGCATGAAGTGTATTCCATCTATTTCTGAATTATGCTTGTCTTGGTATATAGCTGTCTGAGTCTGCTTGCTCTAGACAGATCTTGAATATGTTCATTTCTTAATATTGAGCATTTAAGTTGCCTTTCAATGATCAACAAGTACATCAAATAGTTGTTAAATACTTCGCATTCATGCGAAGCCCTCCACAAAATACACTGAAAACTCTCCCCAAGATCTGGCTCGTCAACCAAATCTCTTGACGACCATTCCCAAATAACTAAAGCCACATACAGACACAATGTGTTCCCAGAAACACATCATCGATAGACATTACATAACAATGGCCCCCCTTCAGCGACAGTGTAGTGACTAACTACTAATATTATGGAAGTACTTGTTCCAACTACTAGAAATAATAATGTAGAACAGAGATGTGCGTGATGGTTTGGGAAGACTTCCGACTATGTCATCGCGACTTTCTTCACGCATCAGAAATTATATCGCCGCTAACCGTTGTAGAAAGAGGTGAAACGATAGGAGGCTCAGGAAACTTATCATAACAGTTCTGAGCACCTATTCTCTAGTCTTGCAAACTTAGACCATTGCAAATGGAGTACGCAATTCATTGTCCACGCAACCTTACGTCGCTCCGTCTACTTTTGCCCGGAGTAGTGAGTTATACTAAGGTCGACACTTGAAGCTTTACTCTTTATACCCAGCACACTCATCACCGGTCAAACATGATTATCGTTAAGCAGCTGCTGCGATCTCGTCGAATGAATCGAGCGCAAATCGACAGCAAACATTACTATGCGAGTGTACTTCAACCATAACTCCTACACTTGCTTTCTATTAGTGTGGAATGAGCTGCACAGGACAATCATCGTCGTCGCCAGAACTGTGTACACCCACAGTCGTCTTTCGTACGAGCTCTAATATAAACGATTACGCATTCTTCTTTTTGTCAATCAGGCTAGTTGCAGAATGCATTAGTATTTATGAAGTTTTTGCTAGCCTACTCGAAAGATCTTTTTTGCTATCCCGGATTTTCAAAATTAAAGAATTAACACGGCATCTGCAGTCATCGTGTTCAAAGCAGCGGAAAGGGAAGGAATCATACCTAAACCCGTCATTCTCACATTAATTTCAGAGTATCAAACTCTACAGCGAATAGCAAAGACTATGCAGTCTTTGCCCAGACTATGAATTTTTACACTTAAGGTGGTCATATGTTAAACCTTGCTGCATAAGCGCGTTTTATGCCTGGATCTGTTATATATAAAAAGAATCAGAATCCGAATCCTCTTTAGTAAATTTAAATGCTACATTTGATTCACTTTCATAGATTGCAAAATTGATCGAAGTTGACGGAAGCAAAGACCAATTATGCTCTTGATCGTCAGAGCTGTGGTAAATGGAGACTTGGTATGTAAGGCACCTTCCGGTATAGATGACGGCTCGCCCTTTTTCAACACTTCCCAGTTTGGTTTCCGCAAAACATTTTCAACCGCTGATCCCTGGCTCGTCTTCTGTTCTATCACGCACGTTACTCTGGAGGAAGGTGTTCCGCAGGCAGTGTTCTAATGTATTGCTACTTTGCTCTAGGAACTTCATGACAGGCCTGCCTTCTTTCTATCGCAGATCTACGTTCAATTTTGGCTGCTCTACGCTGACTGCTGGGGAGCGTCTATCATATATTGCGGGTGCAGGCTCCGAGCCGCATTCCTTAAAACGTCAACTTAAACTACATTTCTGAGAACCATGCTTAACACTTGGGTTGTATAGATTGAAATCCTATGGCTTCATTTGCTCTACTCCACAACAAATGCTCGTCATCGCGTGTTTGACTATACATCATCTGCTTAAAAATAATTGGGGTGCTGATCACTAATTCCTTTCATGCTTACAGTCGCCTAACCTAAACCGAACTGAAATTAGAGCTGCGATAGTATATCTGACAACAGACTTCCCAAACTCCTATAATCTGTTGCACTCCTATCCAGAAAGAGACGATTCCGTATCTCCACTGAGCCTTCAGATTCGCTCTCCCCTGGTGAGTCTTAGAAGTTTCAATCTGATTGTAATGCACTCTCTCTTTGAAGGGAATGCATCATGATTTGCACAAGTATCTCGTTCAAATCCCAAATATCTTCTAACACTGGATTCTGCGAGATATACATCGATCGGATCTCCTTAACTGGCCATTTCAACGATTTATAACATTTTTGACTTTCTCAAACATCCCTTTGCAAAAAGTGCTGTATGAGCTTCTCTTATTGTTTCTTAGTGTTGAGGATAGTATCACTTGCTTCACTGCTCATCATTTGCCTGGTCTGACAGTCTTTCTAAATTCTAGCCCACACCTGCTGCTTGTTAAAGACATTCATCCTGCTCATTCCAGAGTTCACGGGAGATTTACTCCCTCAAGTGTTTACTGATGGCTCTAAAACAGGAACAGTGGTGAGGCTGCATCTGTTGTACCTTCCAACATGCAAACAAAGTCCCCATGCAATGCCTCCAACTTTACGGAAGGGATTATTGGCTATAATAATTGCGCTAATTTCTCTTAATTTTATTCCTTAACCAACCCATATTATGTCTATTATTCAGAGCTCGCTCAGCGCTTCAGGACTTAAGCATCCTAATTCTAAAACTTTAATGTATCGCCGCTGTACAACAATTTGTTTTGTGTCTGCCTCACTCTCGTAAGAAACAAAATCATACTATGTTGGCCCTCTCACGTGGGGGTAACTGGCAAAGAAATCGTTGACAGAGAGGAAAATGGCCGCCTCTTCTGTTCGGAGCTGTTCTAGGATTCCAAAATACATTCGAATAATGGTCGCCTCCATCAAGCTGATTATATCCTCGCTTTTCTGAACAGGTGTTCCGGTCTTATTGAGCAGAGAGTTGGACGAGGATCAGCTAGGGGCTAAACTTAGAAATTAAGGTCGAGATCTTTATAACGTGGACCTGGGGGTTTCAGGCTCAGACTTGCAGGTAACTAATCAACACTGTAGCACCTCAAATGATATACGCTCAGACTTGCTCTGTTTAAGAATCTTGATTGTTAATCCTTCTCGCAGAAGTATTTATGACAGCAATCCACCATTTCAAACTTCATATATATTATATTTAATATATAGTTATATATATATATTATATATATATATATATAATTATATATATTATATATATAATATAAATATATATGAATATATATAATATAATACTATCTATAGCAAGATTTGGCGGCGCCAAGATGCTATACCATACTGAGAGTTTCTAGCGGAGAATACTGTCAGAAGAAGCTAGCTGTATAAAAAAGCACACAGCTAGTTACTTCAAGGCAATGTGAAAACGAAAACATTACAACTATAGAAAATGGTAAATTATCCTATCACTCTAGCTAATTTTCATTAAGCTAGAAAATCGTTGCAGGGATTCTCTTCGGACGAGCAAAGCGGGCTTCAATCAAACGAAAGTGCGCTACTCCTGGTTTCTGCTTACTGATACAAATCTTCTGTCCTCAGATCCAAAAAGACATCTCTAACAACTTCTGTATCTGCCTTTCCCTCTCTTATTCGATCTGAGGGCTCTGTTGCCTACTCTCCTACTGTAGTTCAAGGCCCATCCTTACCGGCTCCTCTATTTTTCCTCTAACTGCCAGCCTCTGATTCTGGTGCTCTCTCCCCCTTCTCGCTCTCGGTCCCTTATGTTCTTTGCCTGTGATTACTTGAATCGGGTGCATGGCTCTGAGATCTAGAACGTAGGAGGCGGGGGACCCTCGAGGAGCATGCCGCGCCGAGTTTTGTGAAGAGAGATTGATTGTGCTTCGAGCGTTGGGCCTCCCTCGTTCAAAATATAATATTTCATTATATGTCTCGGATGACTAACTTTCTCACACTGCGCATTAATAGGAGAGCACGACAAATGTCCAACACAATTGACCAGAGAAAAGAAGCCGCTTGATCTTCTAATATCGAGCCCTATAGCATCTCACCATGTATTCTATAAGATATGAAGACCTTTTTAACTTCATTTGTCATTACAAACCAATACTGAATCTCATTCTCTTCTTTCCGATCGCCGTACGGTCTGTTGGCGTGCTCGAGTCCATACTCACGGTAGATGCTATTCTATTGTAACCGAATTTATGATTTTTTCCGCTTAGGAACTACGGGGAGACTTGCGTGGTGCGCTTACTAATACAAAGTATTTTAGACGTGTTATGGCATGTGTCCGTGCTCTCCAAGCTCCCTCTTAGGTTTTCCTCTTTCTCTTGCTTACTATGTTAGCTTATCAGTTTAATCGCTCATATCGGGACTAGTGTTATTGATGGAAGCGACCTCTACTTTCTTTTTATCTGTCAAGTTAGGTGTTTCATCAGGGTTCTTCTTATCTCTACTTTACTTCTTACTTTTTCAATATGATCTACTCTCACCTGACTATCTATCATCTTATTCACTCTATAGCGATTGAAATAGACCCTCTCTATCCTCATTTAAATATTCTGCTACTGCTTTACTCTAGAATTGACTCCTACTCGTTCTCATCTTTCCGATTCGTTGTTATAACGCTATCTGGACATAAATTCCCCGAGCTATGGCGAGTCGTCGAACCCTATGTGGAATTCATATTCTTTAGAACTCAACTGTACGATCGTCTCCTATCTCTAACAACACCTTCTAATTTTCTTCTCTTTCCAGGCTCGCGTGTTTGTGCTTCTCTCTCTCTCCTGTGATGGAAATACGAGGACATTGGTGGCTTAGACATGACTCAAAAATTAAAATTCTCTTGCCAACTCAACTCACATTACGTTGCCTAGGGCGGCTCAACGAAGCTGGAGTTATGTTAGACTGCAGATTTTTTTTCGGTCTCATCGTACCCAGCTATACAAAGGTCCTCAATCCGCTCTTGTATGGAAGTAGCATGTTCTCATATCCTGGCGGGGAGCTCTGGTTTTCACCCTGCTCTTCTTCACACAGGGGTCGTAGTCAATAAGCCAAAGGCTTAAAACTGTTCTGTACTTTTCCAGTCTCTGACTTCTTCGTATTCTTATTGTCGGGCGTGTTCGCGATTGTTCGGGTACTGTTGTCTCTGTTTTCTATAGGTAGCCGGCAAGCGGAGGTGTCTGTAATTAGCCAGGTCGGCGTACCACCCGTTCCGTTCTCGTCCGACGCATCCCCTCCGGGGTGTGAAACGTCCCCCATTTTACGACGCCCTCGTAGCCCAAGGGTGCTGTGTCTGCGCACGAGTTTTTGTGTTAATTGTCGGTAACTCCGCTACGTTCCGCTGCGTGGCCTTTCCTTCCTGCCACATCTGGTTCTATGATCTGTTCATCTTCTCTGCTTGTTTCCTGCTGAATTAATCTCCCACTCACTTGTAAAGCCTAGTGCCTGTTGCTCATCGGTGCGTAATTTTACGCGTAGCTGGGGTAAGAAAGTGTTTAGTGGTGCGACATATTCCAGCAAAACTCTTCCATTGGGTTGTTCCCATATACCACACATTCTCATTGGGGGGCTGCCGGATAGGGAACACCATATGAACTATGTCGTTCAATAGGAACCTACGACATTTTCCAATATAGAGGACGCCCAGTCGAGTTATATGCAGCATGACTGATTCTTGCCTGGACCTTATACGGATTTTCCCAATAAGAATGTATGGAATGGTCGCAGATGGAATTCACATATTATCAGGTATATCCTATATTTGAAAAACAAAGGATTGGTTATCAGGGACCATCGTACTTTCCATAATGGTATTCAGGAGGAATTTCCGTTATAATGCCTAATACGGCACCAATAAACAAACCTCGAATCGTATCCTATTGGTCTTTTGATGCGGCAAATCAAAATCATCTTAATTATAACTAATTTAAATATATATAATGAATGAGTATATATATATATATCTAATATTATATAAAACTCTAGGTCTATTGCAACCCTATATAGTATATAATATAAAATTAATATATATCTATAAAAGTATTATAGACTATTATTTAAATAATACTTAATATAAAAAAAAAACAACTAAAAAAAAACAACTAATAAAAATAATATTATAATATATAAAAAATATAAAATAAGAAAAATAAATTGGAAGCAAATTAAATCCGGTGAAGTTAACAACAATTAAAACACGAGCCAAACTTTAATTGAACTAAATAAAAAATAAAATAAACAATTTATTAATTATAAACATATAATATAATATTAAATAATATTTTATTAATTAATTAAGACATTATATTTAAATAAATCGCAATTCACAACAACAACAAAATCAACCTCAATGGAATAATCAACAACAACAAAATAAAAATATTTATATTAACCAAATATATATCGGGAGATGAACAACTTAAATTAGATCAGATAAATAGTTATAATGTAACAAAAGTTTTAATAAACGAAGAAAGATACAACACATGAGGATAGCACATTAAGACCCGTCTACATAAAACCGATAACCCTTGATTCATATATTTATAATAAATACAATAATAATAAGACAATATATAAATAAATATTATATAATATATAAATAAGATATTTAATAAAAATAAATAAAAAAATAGTAATAAACAAGATAAAAAATAAAATAGATAGGCACATTACACATAGGGGGGATAGATAATAAATTAAGGAGATTATATACACCTCATAATTAATAATTATAAAAATTATAATAATCTATCATTTATATAATATAATAAAAAAATAAAATATAAATAATTATAAATAATTATATAAACTATTCAAATATTACTATAAATAATAATATAAATATTACTCTTAACACTAATATACATAACTAATAAATAATATATAAATAATAACATAATAACAATAATAAATACAATATTGTATAATAAAATAAAGAATAAAAAAATAACAAGTAATTACTATACTATGTTTATTAAATTACAACACATTCCTTCTATATTGAACCAGAAGATAGGGGTGTAAGAAGTGCTGTACAACCAATCGAGAAATAAGAACAACAGATAGATAGGAAAATAAATGAAAATAAGCGATCAAAAAGAAAACCGCCATTACGCCACCCTTACAAAGTACTATGATGAAATATACGTGAAGGAAAGTATCACTAAACCGTAAAAAAGATTATGAAAAAAAATCTCACACATCATACAACAAACGATAATCGCAACGCAAATGGGTACCAAAAAAGACAGCGAAAAACAAGATAAGAATGACCACTACACAAAATGAAGCTTAAGAAAATTCGTATAAAATTCACGAAACATAAAGGTTAATTACTGATATGCGAAGATCTATCATTTACTACAGACAAGACAACATGGCATACAAAGTGTAAAGGGCAAACACTAACGCCCTATCAAGCAACAAGCAAACACAAACCATTACTCACCTCATAACAAAAAGGGGGCCACTCAAATAACTCATCGCCATCTTGACCAAACACTACACATGTAATCTCCTAATACTCTCAAACATACAAATCAGAACAAGGTACAGAACTCAATCCACATACTCTTACAAACCCAGCGTGACATGCAAGCAGTTCAACTACACACAAACAATCTAAAACACATATCAACGAGCTTTAACTTAACCAATCCCTAATATTTAGCAAGAAAAACATATATTTACTCTACATGACAAATAAATCTTCACAAATAACATTAAAAAATTATATTCATCATAATAATATTATAACTCCTTAAGTATAACCACAAACAAACACATCTATCATAATAACGAATATCTCATCTCCATCTCCTTTATAAAATTATTCATACAACCAGACTAGAAACAAATAATATACAGCATAGTTCCAAACTTGAACTTACATTAGTTATTATCAGTATCTATAAACTCTCATTTCATTATACACGACACGTCATTAGTCTCACTTACCATACAATCATTAGACAAAAGGTAAGCAAACATACCTAATAAAGATAAAGAACCACTAGCACGGAGCTCAAACTAGTCACTTCTGCTCATCTAACGATTAATAATTTGCAATTTCCAGAACTCACTCGTCCACTGCAATTCACAAACATTCTGACAAACACTTTTGCATCGTCGTTTCCCAATTCTCATCACAACATATAACGTTACATAGCCTTTATTACAGACACTTGTTCTTAGCTCGCTCGACCATTTAGCATAAAACACTCACACTGAAGGAGTGTCCTAACTGCAACACTCAATTACTTTTGACTACTTATCAGCGTTTTACTTTCAAGCTCCCTCTTCCTTTCTACAACTCTGCAAATCTCTTTATCATATCTCTCAAACTCTCTTTCTAGATTCGCCACACAGAACCTAGATCATCGCATGATAATCTGTAATTATACAACCATATTAGACTAGTTACCTATATAATTAACTATACTGACCACATTTTCTTAAGAAATTTAAAAGTTTATTAGTTTTCATATAGGAAAACGTAGACTTAACAACAATAAATACAGGAATACTGTTGTTCAAACTCCTCATTTTTTTTTCAATCAATCATAAATAACCAAACACGATTTGTACATTTATTGTTATTACACTTGTACTTTACATAAAAAGAAATGACAATTAACACTATCTTTTCCAGTACCGTAAGTACTGAAATTGATACATAGTGAATTATGCAAAATTCTTATATATGAAACTGCTACTGAGCTTTACAAAATGTAGGTCGCCTATAAGGCAACCTCATTTACGCGAATAGAAGAAAAATTGAGAAAGAAGAAATAAAGTCGTGAACACTCCGCAATGCTCCTTTATCATCAGATAGGATATGTCTGCTAGGCTCTCTCTCTCAATATAGCATTATATTCGTGTTTCAATATATTATATTATTATTCGTATCTCATATACATGCTCTTTCGTATGGTATCTAAGTGTTATTATGTAGTTATCTACCTTAGCAAATTTTATTTTCATATAGCGAACAAATATTGCCACCTCAGACTCTATTATAATTTAATCGATGTGTCGACGAATGCCCTCTATCTCTGAGCATGCTTATTGTTGTATATCAGAGGTGGGTTTAACTACTAGTGAATTTTATATGCTATAGTTATATACAAATCACGATTAAACACATATATTACTACTGCATCTCCTATTACTATTATATCAGCTATCCTATGATTGGAGAAATACTAGACTTGTGTAGATTAATAATTGTACAAATTTCGTCTATAACTGTATTATAAAAATTGTCTCTAATATATAAACTTAGTTGGACGTTATAACAAATTTGGATAATATCTTCGATTTTTCACTATAACATGCTATTATTCGTAGCAGTAACTCAATTGCTATATTGTCACCTTAATATCTACAATCTCGGTAAGTGTATTATAATAGGCCATTACACATATAGCTTATATATATTCTTCGATATATATATATATGAATATATAATCATTTATTTATTTTATGATAAGGTATATTAATACTTGTATTATTTATAAAACTATAGTTAGCTACTAACTTCTTCAATGACTAATCTAGTATTATATATATGAACTACTTATTACTACCTTATCACTTATATATATATATATATATATATAGATATCTCCTCCATTACTCTAGTATGAAATAGATATAACTTTAATATTACATAATTTCCACAGTATTAAGTATAATCGAAATCTATACTAGTGACATAATATAATATTCGAAAGGACAATCGTCTCACTAGAGGACTATCTAGTTGGTTAATAGTCGGAATTGAATGTATTATATTACGTGTTGAGGAAGATGGGTTAAAAAAGACCTCTTAATAATAAGTTACTCTTAGGTAAATATATATATAAGGGAATAGAAATAAAGTAGCAGACATATCTATGCTTAATCTATATAATATTATAAATATAGTAAATATGAGACCAAAGCCTACTAAAATGCCACAGGGTTAACTATCAAATACAAATATAGAGAATAATCAAAATATGCGAGCTCATTAATTATTCAATAATCTAGCTTATGATTAATTTATAATATGGAGATGAAATATAATAAATATAATAATAATAATATAATGTTTAAAACACAATAATAATATATAATTAACTTATATATAATAATAACTCAAGGCAATAATTAATTGAATTCGAAGAGCCAAAGTATACTCCAAATGAAGAGAATAAAAAAAAATACTCACTGAGGTAATTCACGAATTTAGTAGAAAGTCCGTTTTTACTCAACATTCTCTCTAAGCTAAGCTATCACATTATGCACTAATTAACGAAAGATTCGTATTCAGGTGTAACAAACAACAAGATAAATAGTTCCCAAGATAAAATATCTTCTAGAGTGGAAATAGTATTTCTGCTAATTCAAATCGAGGGAATGTGAGTTCATTCATTACAGAATATTTGTATACCTATCTCAGGCAAGATCTATAGACCAATATCACTACTTGCGTCACTACCTATATATATATATATATATATACTTATCTATATTAACTAAATAATGACTACTTATCACCTATGCGGTATTATTGACCAAATATATCGTTGCGTCCCAGATAAGTACGAAAGTCAGAGCTTATGAATATCTATAGGTATGCACTATACTTATCGTTTCTGAATAATTTTTTGAATATAATCTGGTAATATTAGAATCGTAATACTGGAAATCGGTAAAATTGATATTAAGGATTCATTTTGCGAATTGTTAATTTGTTATTGTTATGTTTTTGAGATATATATTTTTATATATTTGATACTAAACAGTTATAACTGTAGTGTATCATTCGTCGCAAATACCGTGTCCATCTATAGTAGCCCTCATATATGAGACTCCAGTGAGTATAAATATAGTGTGAATATAGACGAATCAATAGCTGTAAAATAATTTCGTAATGAAAGTTTGCCGGTTCATATGCTTTTTGTGATCTACCTATAAATATTTCTCGTATACGTGTGACTATAATATCTTTCAACTTATCATTTTATATAATAACTATTTTTTACTGTATTATGGATACCCTAAATATAAACTTATTTTATATTCACTTTCTTTAAAAGAATTTTCTTTAAATAGTTATATTTAAATAAATTGTAAATCATCTTTTATATATATCGGAATCTAATGATAAACTTTCATAGGCAACACTTTTGTGAGGAAGTTTAAATTAGTAGTAAGTATACTGGAGTGATATTATGCATTATATATAGCTGTAGAATTATATATAATTATTCTAAATCAACATGACTATATTAACTCGATATATATTATTATATAGTACCCTATTACCTAGTATATTACTCAGTCATAGTAAAATATATTTATCGATATTATCCTGCTTAGATTTATGTAAACTTTGTAGCTGTAATAAACAGTTCTTTAGTTAATATATTACTGACGTTCGTAAAAGAAGTGGGATTGCTATTATAATTATAAATAACTTACGTATATATATCACCTTCATAATAATTATATATGTAATTAAATAATTAAACTTTGTTAGAAGAGTATAATATAATAATATGTGTTTCAAGAAAACAAATATAAATAAATAATAGCCTATTTAATTAATATAAATTAGGGATGATAACTTTATGTATATAACTTTTTAATATTAAGTGCTAGCACTATTAAGTAATAATATCATATAAATAAGATTTGGTGATAGTGATACTTTTATTATGACTTATAAGATTATTCACATCATATTTTACGAACTTATACCTCATATAAATTCGGAATAATACTATTATAAATTAGTATAATCATCTCTCATTTAATTCTTTTTTTCTACATTATATGTAATATTTGATCTACCTACTGCTCAAACGCAAGTAATATGGATGAAACTAACCATTGATTATATAGCACTACTATATAGGGTGTTGTAATAATCTAATCAATATTTCTAAGATCCGAAATCCAGTAGATAAGACTGTGGGATTCAAGTAAGTTATTATTATCTAAGTTATTACTCAAAATCAAGTATAGTGTATATACATTGTTTCACCTTTTTCACACTACCTATATAGTGTATGTAGTATAGTTTATACTTCATTATTAATAATATATATTTATGTAATACATTATAAAATAACATACTAATATATATAATTTATATATATTATTATAAATATTATCATAGTATATATATTAATATAAAATATGTCTATTGTTATAATTCAAATAGTCCAAGAGCTAGTGCGAAAATTCTCATTATTACTATTATAATAATTTATATTTTCATCTCATCAGAAAGGCTTATTATACATAGTTTATATTCTTAATTAAATTATATCTTATATTATTAATATACACATAGATACCGTAATTATTTAATAATAATTAATTAATTATATACTATATATATATATATATATATATCATATATATATATATATATCATATATATATTATATTAATATATATATTAATTATATATATTATATATATATTATATTATATATATATATAATATATATTATTAATTAATAATACATAAAATATTAGTTGGGTAGTCTTGATGGAGACAGATAGGCTGCTAGCCCTAGTCGAAACTCACTAAGCTACGACCTCCGGGAGATACTACCTCTTTATATTAGTGTTACATATATATTATATAAAAACTACATCTCTTCAACATCAAACATCCTCTATTGAAGTGGTTCTCAAGACACTCACTTACCCCCCATACTTTATTAAATTAGGTGAACTTAGGTACAGACGTGACATTAGTGCCAATGAAGTAGAGCACCAACGATAAACATCAGCATAAAGCACCATCAAGATAATGTATTCTAATATATCTTAATATACTTATGGCGCTATATATACTTAATATACTGTTTGGATTTATATATACATTCCTGTGCCGCCTGTATATAACCTAGTTAGCTTTCATCCTTATTAAGCTATAGATATCTGTTCGGACCATACTGCACGTTAATAAGTTAAGAGTGGCGAAGCCGTCTCAGTGTATCTAAATGTGGTACAAAATCCTGGCTGGTCATACACCTTCGCCACTCTACATCTCACTCAGTGACTCTCATATAACAACGAAGCGTTCCATTACATTATTATTATATCACAGGATCTACTAATAAGTCGAAGTGGTGCTATCGCGAATGTTATCTATACTATATATTGGGGGAAGTTCTTAGTGACATTGAATGACTAAAGGACTGGTCACTAGCCCTCACTTATATATATATATATGTAGTGAGACACCTTAATAAGCATAGTATGTACTATATACCTCCTGGTTAAGCATATAACACCTAACTTTACTCAGTGATACAAGTACTTTATCTATCCTATTATATATTACTTTATATATACCTTAATCTTATTTAATATATATATAATATATTAATATATATTAATATGATTTATTATATATACTACATATATATATAATATATTAATATATATATTAACTATATTATTAATATAATATAATATATATATATATATATTATATATATATATATACTTATATATATATATTTATAATATTAATATATATATACTATATATTATATATTTTATAAATAATATAATATATATATTATATATCTATGTATATATATTATAATATTATTATATAATATAAACCCTAATAAGAGTAGTAATATATATATATATATATATATATATATATATATATATAATATATATATATATTATATTATAATATTATTATTAATATAAGTTATAATATATATATAATATTTCTATATATAAATATTATAATATATATATTATATATATAATATATAATATATATTTATAGTATAATTACTTATATATTATATTATATTATTATTTATATTTTATATATAATATAATTAAATTAATATTATATATTATCTATATTATACTATTATATTAATATATATTATATTATATATATTATTATAATATACTATATATACTATATTAATATATATTATATATATATATATATATATAATAAAACTATATCATATTAATAAATTAATATATAATATATTAATATTAATATATATATATTATATATCATATAATATAATTAAATATTATTAATATTATATATAAATATAATATAATCCTTAAAACAATCAATTAAAAAAATTAATAAATAATTAATAATAATTAATTAATGTAAATTAATAATAATAATTTATAAATTAAAATAATAATTGAAGATAAAAATGATAATTTTGATAATAAAATAATATATATAAAATTTCATTACAATATAAATATTTTACTTTACATATACTTATATTATTTTTTAAATTAATTATGTCCCCAATAATTAATTAATTAATAATCCATTAATAACTAAATAATTATGCAAAAACTAATAATGTTGAAGAGAATAAATAAATAAAAAAATTATAAAAAAATACGAAATATGAAAACTCATACTTTTTAAAAAATATTTATATTTGAGCTTCACAACTGGTAAGTACGAAAGGTTAAAAAAGAGATTAAAGAATAAAAATTAGTTACTTCCCAAAATAAATAATATGTATAGGTCTCTATTATATATAATAGGTATAACTGTGAGAGTCGAGAATACACGCGCCTTGTTTAAGATGTACTCTTGGTCCAATTTTCATGAATTTGCTAAAATATCAAAGCAATTACTGAAGATAATAGAAAGTTTAAGTTTAAGTTACGTTTTTAATATATAAATTCATTTATAAGTGGCTAAGTCATCTTACTGTGAATATGTCAGAACGTATTGACCTACTATACTAAATTTATTTTATCTTAAAAAACTAACTAAAAATTACGTGTACTAACATTTCTCTACTTTGAAATTATTTTATATTTTTGTGATAAAATATCACTTAATAAATTTTTGAACATCAAAATTGAGTATATTTGGAGATCGCTGTCTATAACAAGTTACTTGCCTTTTCTTTAGTATATTATATATATTATATATATATCTAATATCTATATATTACTATATATTATATATATATATATTATATATATATATTATAAATTATTTATATATATATTTATATATATATATATATACTATTAGTATATATATATATATATTATTAAATATTAATATATTAATAATATATATCATATATTAATACTATATAATATTAAATAATATAAATCTATATATTACTATATATATATATATACTTATATATAATATATAATATAATAATATCATAATATAGTATATTTATATATATATATAATATATAATATATATATATATATATATATACATCTGTAATTTTTTATTAATACTATATATATTATCTATTAAGACTGTATAAATTATTTATTAATATATCAATATTATATATATTATAATATATATATATATTATAAATATATTAATATTAAAGTATATATTATTATATATACATTCATATATATAATAGTTAATATTATATATATATATATTAATATCTACTATATTATATAATATATATATATATATCTAATATTAACTATATACTATTAATATAATATATATATAAATATATTTTATTATATATATATATATTATATATATCTAATATTATTAACTATATATATCACTATAATATACCGAGGTTAGGGTAATCGTTTAATTATATATACTATACGAAAAGTAGTTCAGTTAATCGTTTCATTAAGCGTCATTACGGAAATAATAAAGTTGATTGTGATTTCGAGTTATTATATTACGTTTATCTTTTATGAGAAAAAGTGAAATAATAGAACTGCTTATATAACTTATACTCACCGTTCCATATTTATTAGATACTTTTATGACTAATTATGACGTATATAATTATATTACATGGATTATAATCTTTAAAGTAGTACTATATAATGAATTATTAATTAGGTAAATTATCAGTGTTTCGCAGGGCAGTATCATTATTATATTAATATATACTATACCCTCCACTCTATATATAGTGACCCTGACGCGCACTCAAGGACTTAGTTCACTCTTACGCCATACCACCACGTTATTAATCAATATCTACTAAGCCACTCTATTTACTTAGCCATTATACACACTTTCCTTTTACTTATAAATACTCTTTGCATCATTATATCTAAATATATTTTAAACTCTCAGATTCTTTATTCCTAGGTTAGTTACTAACCTAATCTAATACATTACTTCACACGGTACTATTAGATGACTGTGAGTACTTACATACTATTGCGACGCGCTCGCAATCCTTATACATTTTATACTATTATGACGTGTCAGTATGGTCAGATATAACTCATCTTTCTTACTGGATACACTACTAGATAGATCCAAATGAGATAGTATCACTCTACGTAATTCTTCATAGAGTCTCTCGCGAGAAATATGTTCGTCCATCAGAGGTGAAAACATTCAACGCTGCATATTGATATAGTTATAAGGAAAGCAGAGCCCTTCCACTCTCTCGCTCTTCATATTGCGGCTAATTCGTTCTAACGATTACGTTCGGCGTCCATAACGGGTCCTACTTCTAGGAATTGTAATAAGTATCTCTGAATGCTGTAAATCTCACATGATATTCCGACATAACGCAGAGTATAGCATTAGACACATTTTCATGCTTATACATCTGTAGCATCTTAGATATATATATTAAATGACGCACACCAATGATAATCCTATCGAACTAGTTTACTAACTCACTCATTTATTATTGTATTACTGAACATCGCACTTCCAGATCTTAAGTACGACCTAATTATATACTTTGTGTAGATTTATGTTCGCATATCAAAGCCTTATAAACCCCGGGAACACATAAGTTTAATAGGCATATTGCCATAGTTCCCTATTAATGAGTTCTATTAAATAATACGCCTCATTATATAGGTTATATATATATAGGTTGAAGATATATAAGTATATAAGGTTGTCAATAAAATTCACAAAAAACTAATCTAATTTATTTATCTTATTTTCTTCTCCTCATTTATACTCATATCATTTCTTTTTCTCACATAGTGAGATTTGATCACACTCTTAGCGAGAGGCGTCACTTATAGAGCTGCGCACTTGTGTATTAGCGCAATTACAATGATACTAGTCTATGTATACGCATCGAGCTGATCTCTTTCGTATACTCAGATATATAATCGTAGTTATAGAATGTATTCGTCGCTTAGCGAGTACTTATCTTATTCAATATAGTACGTAAGTGATTCTCTACCAGTATATCTATCATAATAAATCTACAGTTTATATATCCCTCTTATTATTATTTCTTTTCTTATACCGGTTATATTAAGTGTAGAACTACTCTATTTTACTTTCTATTACTTCAACATCAGGAAATCATTAAACTATCCTTCAGCACTCCGTTATATTAAATGAATTATCATACCGGTATTTATTATTTTCATCATCTATATAATTGCAGTATAATTTACCTATCCCTCCTACTTTCATCGGTGGAGCTCTTACACCCATCATACCCATCCTACCATTTACTATAATTCACGACCTTTATTATCAACGACCAATCTATTACCTATAGATATTACCAATATAAACCCTCACTATTAACATCACTATCAGCCTACGTTCATCTACTAAGTCCAATTATCACGATAATGATTTGTTGGAAGTCTGAGCAGAAGTGGATGCTCTAGCTTCCCACTGACGTACACCTACAGACAACCGTCAGTGGACAGATCTTCCACTCTCTTTTATCATCAGTTACAGAATACAGAGCTACATCATCTTACCATCATCATCAACTAAAATCTCGCCATGATTCCTCTCTAATTTTGACACGGTGATTGATGATTCATCTCAGAACATCATACACTCATTACTCACCCTAGTACCCCTCTCTTTAATTGTGGGATAGACCTATTGTGCAGAGTGTACTCATGTGATCCAATTGATATAGTAGGCAACTCAACGAACTTATTACAGCATAGCATAACATCAATAAATTCAACAGTTTCCTTTATATCTGAGGTATTTATCATCTATCGCTAACTTAATACTGTTTTCGGTATGATCATCCTGTGCCAGCCTGTGTTACCTATATTAATAAGTTAAGCTATATACTCTAACTGCAGGTTCGGTACCAACCTGCACTAGTCAATAGTTACAGAGTATGGTAATCACGAAGCCTATCTCGTCTCTCAAGTTGATTCTTAATTGCTGTTGCACACCTGAGCTCTATCTCAACTACTCTTATTAGACAACTATACTTACGCAATCTACTATATATATCATATACTAAACTCGATAGTCATTCATTCCAGGATCCAGAGTTGAGGAAGTTGATTACTTTACTAGCTAGCTCATGTCTAATCATTGGTGATGGGATGTTATCTGTGACGTTCTAGTGAGTGCAGGAGGCCTGGCTAGCCTATACTATTATCAGTAACATAGACATCCATAAGCTAGTATACTACTCATATATTACGTGTAATAAGTTAATAAATTCTCATCACCATACTTATCTGAATTGACTACATAGCTTACATCTCTCTATACATCTTAATTTTAATTACTACTATAATGTATTCATTAAATTATATATATATTAATATTATATTAATATATATACTTAATATTATTAAATACTATATATTATATTTATATATATTATATTATATATATCTTATAAAAGTAGAATTTATTTATAGTTTTTATGACCAGGGGCTGAGTTATTTTGGTACTAATATAACATTTCCCAATAGAAAAGTACGATACAAAATGTAACGGATCTAAAAAGTAATGAGGGGGAAAAATATATACGTAGAAACTTTAACTACCGCGTGGTCTACATGAAAGAAAAGTAAACGAATAGTTAACACAGACTACTTATATATTCCGTATAACTCATAAAAACTTAAGTATACACGTTAGTAATTGGAGTAACGTAGTTAACTGATCGATGCCTCTTAACCTCTTTATATTATATATTATATATATATATATATATATATATACTTATATAATATATATACTACTATATACATATACTATATATATATATACCTGATACTTAATATAATGATATTATATATAATAATATATTATACATTATATAACTATATATTATAATATATAATATAATATATTATAATATATATAATATTCTCTATATTTACTTTATTACTATTATATATACTATAATTATTAATATTATATATATAATTAATCATATATATTATATATAAAGTACTATTTTATATAATAATTTTATTAATATGTATTCAGATTATCACTAATAACCTACCCTTATATATAGGTTGTATATACTATTATATATACTATATTATATATATATATATAATAACTATATATATATATATATGTATATATATAATATATATATATATATAATTAATAGTAATAATATATATATACTTAATATATATTATATACTATATCTATATTATTATATATATATATATATATATACTATATAAAATATATATTTCTTATAAATATTTTATTAATTATATATATATATATATAGTATTATATATATATATAATATATTATATATTATACTATATATATTATATAATAATATATATATTATACTACTCTTTTTATTCAAACGAAATGATGATATAAATTTTTTACTCGTATTTTTATTTCTAATTCAAACAATTTGAGATTAAGCAAATTTTTCTTTAATGAAAAATTTCTTTTAGTTGAGGATGACTGTTCCACATTCAGATAGCTGCCACTAAATTATTTTATCTATTAATAGAAATAAACTTAACTTTCTGAACTCATTAAGACATTATTATTTGAACTTAGAATTTTTTTCAAAAAAAAGTCACAGTACAGTATCATATATATATATAGCTTGGTAATAGAACGTCGATAGAAACTAGGTGGGCCACCTTTGAAGTACCGAAAATTTATCTTAAGATCAAAAAATAATTTTCTAAGCTTCAGAAAAGTTATAATCAGTTAAGTTAAGTATATATATATCAAACATTCTTAAGTATGCATAGTTCTATACTGAGAATTATGCCAGTAATAATTGACTTGTCCACTACAATATCTTATTCTTTATAAAAAAAACCTAACTTTTAACTTTTCTGAACTTATCTTAAACTTTGAATATTTATTTTTTGAACTTAAGAAAATTTTTGGTCTCTAAATTCTTTTTCCTGTTTTTTATGTTTATATTTAGTATACAATCTGATAAATTGTATCTTATTATATATATAATTAGTATATATATAGTATTACTTATAATTTAATTCATAGTTATATATTAATATATTTAATATATATTATTAATCTATATAATATATATTTATATATATATTGATCATATATTAATATATATTATTATATATATTATATATATAATTATATTATATATATATATATATATTATTAATATATTATATATATATATTTATATTATATATATATAATATATAATAATTATTTAATATAGATATATTATTAATTTATCTATTATATATTAATCTATTATTATTAATATATATATATATAATATATATATTTAATATATATAGTATATCTATATATATATATCTATATTATATTATATATATATAATTATAATAATTAATATATTAATATTCCGTATATTATATATATATATTAATATACTATTATATATATTATATATATATAATAATATATATATCTAGTATCATTAATATATATATATATATGGATATATATATAATACTAATATATACCTATATATATAATTATTAATATAATAATTATATAATTTTTCTCATATATACCATGTAGGTGAGCCTAGCATGCGTTTATAATCTATTGACGAAAAACAGTAGATTCCCCTGGGTATATAATAGTTACTTCTAGTTAACTTATAATTATACGCGTACATCGGTCACCGAAAATGATACGTCTAGTGTATATTATTCTAGTTATTAATATTAGCCTATCTGGTGGCTATGGGTTAGGCCCATCAACCACTTGCTCAGAGCTAGTTCTTTGTAGAGAGAGATATATGTAAAACTGCTATTCTTATAACTATATTCACTGTGCCAGTATATCTCTATTATGATCTGTTTTTGACAAGTATATAGATATTATATATGACGAGCGTGTACTACTAGCGCTAAATATAATATAGTTAGCTTTGATGTCATAATAGTTTGTGCTAATAATAATAGGCCTTTTCCTTCGCTGTCTCAACAGATTATTCTATTCATTCTTACAAAAATCTACTGAACATGCAATAGATTAGATGAGTAGGTACCTCGATCGTAGAGCGAATACTCAGTTATCTTACTATGTCTCCTCATTCACGTATATATTAAGCAGGATAAATCCAGCTCAATCTCAATCAACCCAGTTCAATCTAAATCAATACAGTTATAATCCTTGACCTTCTAAACTTTCAGCTTAACCAAAATCTAATTTTTCTTCTATAAATTCTATATCATCTTAGCCATTCATATTACTATATTATTTAACTCCATACTTTTATCCTCTATGGATGTTTGTCATTGTTCTAGGTCATAACTTTAACTTTATACAGTTAAGAATGTTTCTAATCTTCGAGTGATACTTGCAGTCATCTACTACAATTCAACAAAATCCTTTTACTCTACTGATTATTTCTCTCATATAGTCTCACGGTAATTATACCAATATTTTCAATTACATCTTCTCTATATTAAATACACATCACACATGCAATATATACTCTCACTAACTTAATTAATCTCTCAAAACTTACTCTACAGATTTCAGCCAACATACAAAAAATAAATCATTATATATTAATTATATATACTCACATGCCATTATAATAGTTAAGTGTATATGCACTCACCTCATCTAATCTCTCATTTCTCTATTTCTCTATTAGTTCTAAAACACCATCCTTACTGTCCACCCTATCCCAATCTCATACCTTATTATATATTATTAATCTAAAATATTCTTTCAATAATATCTAACCATCCATATTATCAAATTTAGAATACAGAAAATCAATATACTACATAATACTGCTTCACTCTCTCTACTATTATTATTAAACTCCAATCACCTCTTCATATCAACAAAAAGGAATTTTTCGTCTATTAAGTTTTTATTTGTATCACCGCGCTCTCATCATTGGCTATCCACGATTCAATAGAAAAGACCGACGCGCTTTCCAACATATGTAGATCGGACAAATAGCTCTGTGAGTACGGCAAAATACACGTATCTCACTACTCGATGGATGTACAATATAGAATACAATGAGTCACGATGTGCCGATATTTAGTAGCTCTCCTATTAATCATCACTCACTCGAGTTCTCGCCATAATACATTAGTAATGCTTCACTAATCAGGAGTAAACGAGAGATATACGATTCGTGCCCAACGTTCTTTTCTTCGTTCTCCCACTCATTATATCTCAACTCATTTTTTCAATGTAAACGATTTGATCCACACACCTCTACCTACTTCTAAAGCTCACCTTGTATCTTATTCCGCAATCAGTACCTATCAGTCTCACTTCAAGCACTTTCGAGCTAAAATAATACTCAAAGTATTGTATCTAACATGTAGCACTCAATAACCTAATTCCCCTAAAATTCCTACAGATATATCTTATCTTACTTATCCTCTTATATCAAGATGACTTAACTTCCTACCAAAAGTCTGATATTCATTCACTTAATCCGCCTCCGTTCTTTTAGCAATTTCATACCGGTTTTTTTTTTCATCTTATACCTTGCGATTTACGCATTCCTCATAACTATTCCTCCTCTATACCTCATTACCTCTCCTTACTTAATTGACTTTATCTTCCCCGCCAAAAATACCTATTCCTTCTTAGTCACCATCACACCCCAAATACATATGCACTATCTACCCTCTTCTCATTATATTTATTCCAAAATGCTATGCTCGATTATTCGTAAAAGTTGTTCTCCTTACCCTCAGTAGCTTCCACATTTACATTTCATCAGTTACAAAAGCAACATCCATATTCAATATTCTATTAAGAATATTTTATTGGATAATAAGATACTATATATATTATATATTATATATTCTTATATATACTATTGTTAGAGTCTATATATTTATATTATAAATTATATATTTATATTATATAATATATATAATATATATACATAAATATATTTATATATATAACTCTGTATATTAATATAAATTATATAATATTATATATTATATATATTATATATATATATATATATATATATATCTATATATAATTATTATATATATTATTATATATTAATTACTTTATTATATTTATATATATATTATATATATATTATATTATATTATATATATATATTACTATTATAATTATATCTATTACTTATTAATATATATATATATATATATTATAGTTATATTATTAATATCATATATTATATATATATATATATAATATAATTTATCATATATATAATATGAATATATATATATATAGTTATATATTAATATATTATATTATTATCTATATATATTAATATAATATTACTATTATGAGACTAATATAGAGTTATGTATGGATAAATCACTATATATATAATTTATATATATTATATATATATATATAGTATATATATATATTCTATATATTATAATATATTAAATATATAATAATTATTATACTATTATTTATAATAATCTTATAATATAAGAGTATATATATTTTTAGTTTGACCAGGTGATCTGTTTTTATTTCTTGATGAAACTATATTTCTCCTAATGTATTCAACGAAAGCATTTTGCCACAGTATTCAGAGTGTAGCGGATCAAGATAAAAGTTAAGTTTGGTTCATGAGAATTATCTGTGTGGGGACAGTACAGTTGAGAATTATTACTTGCCAGCGTTAGAGTACTACGGTAAGCTATCTCAATGTTAAACAGTAAACAGTTAATCTAATGGAGAGACTTTACGCAAGATTTACTTTTTTTGACTTAGAAATCTTTTTTCAGAAACCGCTCGCTACAGTCATCATCGTAAAATCAATATATTAGTAACGGTTTAGTAATATTAGTAGGTTACATGTGATAGAATTATAGACTTTTCACACTCTATATATAATTTATTTCATATTTATATAATGATATAACAATATATATTCTATTTTAATAATGTATTATATATATAAATTAAAATCAAGCTTTCCATCAGATTGGAGTTCTTAAAATAATGCGTTTTATTTTGCTATTCTAGGATAAAGATCCTGGACCTTGCAGATGGCGTGCATGTGTTTGAACCACTAACGGCTACGACTGAGCAAAAGAGAATCGGAGATACTTCTACTGTCCCAAGAAGAGCATTACTACGGATCCTCCCGCTCGCACTCGAAGTAGTGATTAATATTTTAGAGTGTCATATTATTATAATATATATTATATATAGCGCATGGTGATATAATTAATCACCTAATAAGACTACGAGTAGGTGATCTATTATGTTAAGTGAAATATGCCAAATACCCTGTCACATCAAATTATGTTATTATATGATAATATCAATATATATATATAATGTTAATATAATTTACATAAATAAATATAAGCACTTAATATATACATAATATCGATTTACCTCTGGACTACCTTAGTCAGATTAGTAAGTACGTTATATAGCACATAGTTGATTAATATATGAACTAACACTTAACGCTCATAACAGTAATGAGATACAATAATGAAACACCTATATAGAGCATACCTTCTAATACTTAGTCTACATAGAAGATGACATTATATACTTATCACTATATAGGTATGTACGAGGTTCCTCTATTACGCTCGCAATCTCTTATACTGAATCACTAGTGGGCCAAACTCGAGGTACGTGAGTGGATACTAATGGGTGAATAAATATATGTTCGATGTGCGAAGTCAGGGTAGTACGCTTACTTAGTATAGCTTATACTTCATTTGTGTACTAGATAGTAAATATTCCTTCACTTGGATATTCTATTCTTTTGTAATCTCGTATCGTATATAGTAGTGGATTAACTACAACACATGCTCACAAGCGTATACTACTCATCTCACATACTCTGCAAAAGGGTTCAAGGATCGTATCCTAACGCATTGGTGAAAATCATGTGGGGTATTTACAATATTACAATTTGTACTTGCAGTTAGTTAATTATATGCATATTCTTACTTTTATATAATACTAATTAAACCCGTGTACTTCGTATTTTATTTTTCTCCAGAATAAAGACGATGTATAGTTCCAAAAAATCTCTCTTAGTGTCTCCTACTCTCATCACGGTGTAGTCTGAGTAAGGCGTAAGAAGTTATGTTGTAAGAAATAGACTCTTTCTTTTGAGATCGGAGTAAGACAGTCTTTGAGTAATTCACTCTGGTGCTCTGCTACGTTCTCTTGTGTTCGACTTCGCTCGCGATAGATTGAGAGTTTTCATACATACATAAATAGAACACTAACGACTTATCCTGTTCCATGAACGCTCATGGATAGGATAACTTTCTCATTATGTCTTGAAAACTTTGAGAAGGAGGTGGTTTTTCAGTATACTAATTAGTCACACAAGTTTAGACTTATGCGTAGTGTATATATATGCATTATTCACTTTCTAATTATACTAACCGCGCGTGCTATGGTGAATATATGTATTTAACTTTTCATAACCTTGTACGCCGTACTATATATCTAGTATATTATCGGCTCCATAAACTCAATATCGAAGTGCGAAGACGGAGGAGTAATCCGTAGTAATGCTCTTCCTTTGCGTAACAGTAGATATGTAATTTACTACTATATCTATATATATGTTATTCTATCTCATCTTATGTTACTCGTCGTTAGCTGTAGTTTGGATCAATACACACAATATGCACGCTCTATCCTTGCAATAGGGTCAATCGTAATCCTAGATGGTGGATAACTACATTAAGGGGTATTTATACAAATATATCCATACCTTTAATATATATATTAACTATAATAGTATATATATTATATATAATATTATATATAATAGTTATTATATATATATCTATTTCTATACTATAATATAATATATTTATATATTTTATTATACTACTATTATTATTACTTAGCCTATTATATATTTTTAATATAATATTTTATATATATCTAACTAATTTCATTCAATATTATACCTTTTAAGATATTATATGTAGTATCTTTAAATAATAACCTATACTATATAAAAATATATATGTTACACAATAATTACATAATAATATATTGATTATAATATATATATATCTATATATATATTAAACTATAGTATTAAAATATTATATATATATTAATATCATAATTATTATATATATATATACTATAGATATAAATATATATTATAGATATTTCATAACTATCATATATATATAATTACCTTGTGGATAATATTATGAGGAGAGATAGATACAAAAATTGCTAATACTGTATTCTTAGAGAAGAAAAAGTGGTATATATGAGTGATTATCTTATTACCTGAAGGTTCGCTTAAAGGTATTATTCATATTTTAGGGTTGAATATTTACTATTATTTATGTAATTTAAATATATCATTAATGAAAGAGACCTTATGATTATCTATATTACCTTGAAGGTTCGTTAAATTACAAGTCTAGCAGTAATGTAAGTTATTATTAGATTAATTATCGGGACTTATATTGAGACTTACCTAACTAAATAATCGAATAACACTCCCGAAAATCTCAGTGGTAAGATTACATGAGTAAGTTTCGCTACAACCGTATTGATATATGTCATTATATCTAGTATTAAATTTTTTCCCTCTAAAATATTTCCTTTTTTTTGTTGTCCATTTATGTTCAAATATTCTCACATAATATTTATAGGGTCCCCTTTATGTAATGTTTTATTTTTAACTTCGTTAATTTGTATCTTTATACATATTAAGTATCATTCCTGTACGGATAAATGGGATTACGACCATACATTTAATGCTATCATATGTAGGTTGAAGAGATAAAGGTATAGACTCTAATTATGTTATGTTTAGGAAAATTTCAATTTTGGTTGATAATATACTCTACACTTTATTTGAAATATTATAGCTATAACTGAACAGAACCGCTTAAATTTATAACAATACCACATTACATATACATCAGCACTAATATATGTAGGTTTGTTGAATGTAGAGGTCTTCTCTAATGAGCTCTCTAATATACATACTCGACAACAGTACAACTCAGTAGATTATCATTTACGTGAGAGTGGCTAATACGGCAACACGTTACACATATTGTCACATATCTCTCTATTGTAAGAAATTATTTCTCCAGAGATGCTCTACCGATTACTTAATTCGTGTGTATGCCTCTAATTTTGCACGATTATAGCATAAGGTAGATAAAATTAATTTCGATCAAATATCCATCGATAATATAACGCTTTCACTTGGAGTAAATTTATTACATATGAGTTATAATTTACTATTTTTATTTGTATTGTTGGTCAGCAACTCTCTGTATTAAGTTACATACTTAATTATCACCTCAAGGGCTTTTACTATCTTAAAATTATTTTTTAATGATTATCTTTAAAGCAATTGCCAATTATTTGTTCTATATTATCCTATCAGGTATTACTTATTCTAATATATAGATATTCCACCTTATATTATTCCATTTTACAAACCACCTAATATATTATTTTAATAGGACCTTGCTTTGAACCATGGTTAGGTATTCAGAAAAGTGTTTCTGTAACCTTTATATCTATAAATTTATGTATATGCACCTACGCTTTTGACGCCAGCCTAATTGACATCCAGACAATAATATCATTTTCAAATTATACTGACACTTAACTATTATTTAAATAGTAGTCTAATATGAATTTTCGCTCATCAATAAAAGCGCACTTTCTTATCGTTTGACACAACTAGGGCTAGGTCTTGGGTGTGGGCGGTAGTGCGAGAGCAGGTTCATGGCCAGAGAGTGTCAACATATGTTACACGACTCAAAACAAGTACCGCTGGTGAAGTGTAACACAACTCACCGAATACACACACAAACACTACGGATTTGTGCGTATCATAGAACAGAAAAAGTACATCGAGTCCGTTCATCTGGCTGCTTTCCGACTTTTCGCAGTTCTGACGCTTTCATTCACACATGAAAACTTCTGTAATCCGTTAGTAAATCTCGAATAACGACGCTAGAGGGTTCTGATCAGACCACCTCCTGTATGCTTTACTATCTATATACCTTCTGGGCTAGTACCAACGTAAACATAAATATTTATGCAAATAAGTACGTGGGACGTATCACATTCCTATTGATTAGTACGGTAGGCTCAGGCTATTGTTCTACTTATAGTGATAGATGTACTGATAGTGGTCCTGGTAACCCTTTAGACATTTATTAGTATACACAGCGTACTAACACCTATCTTCTATCCCGCGACTTATTGATACCTTTACGGCTTATTACTCCTGTGTGTTATAATTATATATATAGTACTCTAAAACATTTTATTTTTATACTAATGTTATTTATTATTGATGAGGTTAGATATACTATACATTTATTTATGTATATTACTATATATATATACGGATATATGATATAGTATTTATATTACGAAAACCTGGCTGAGTACGTGAGCCTTATTATCATCATCTCTACTATCCTATAATACGCAGTTGAATCTGCTCACAATTATTATGCCCATTACATAGGTCGTTAACTTATATATGTAGCCCGAGGCTTTTATCTACTTACCAGTATACGTACACTCTGTCTTCACACTTTATACACCTATACTCATATTTATTCCTATATGTAAGACTTATGAGTAATAATAGAGGTTATACTTACTTATATCTACCATATATCTTTTCTTTCTGAAAAAATTTTTCAATTATTAGTATCAAAAATTTCCAACGTTTCAATGTACTAAAGTTAAGTTCAAAGGTGAACAGTGTTTTTCTAAGAAGAATTCTTTTTTAGAAAATGCGTTCTCAAGTCTTCCTTTGCGAATTATCCAGATTTCGAGTCTTGCCACTTCGGGGGATACAAGTAGGAATTAGTTTCTTCTATATAACACCACTATAACGCGTACTGTGGGTCTGAACTGTGTAGAAAACGGTTATTGTGGGATACATTTAGATAAATATTTTTTTCCGCTTTCAGAAAAAAGAGAATCACAGTACCATTAACTCCTAGTAGTTATTATTATTTCAGCTACCCGTTTAGGAGTATGAGCACGGCTATAACCTCTATATACATAATTACTATTATTATCTCAGCGTAACGCTATTGTTACTATAATTATATATATACGAGCCTCGATTGAGCTAATGTACAATTATTAAAAGTTTGATATCTATGCCAATAACCATGAAGTCTGTGAAATAATATCTGATAAAGTATATTCCATAAATTATATATTATTGTAAATGCAAATCAACCGTCTCATAGCAAGTCAAATCCTTGTATTTTTAAAATAACTATGAGACAATTTTCCTATATGATACTATATGCACCATGCTAGGCATAACGAACTTTGTGGACCTCTCCTTTCGCCACGAATAGCAAGTCAGTTTGCATCCCCAGTGCCTCTGAACGCGAGCGTGACTGCTAACGAGGAGGAGCAAGAAAGAAGTAAATCGACGAATGACTTAACTACTGTCCAAGAGAGTTATCTAGTTTTAAATCATTTGACTCTACGTGATTTGTCCGCGCTCGTGCACCGTCAACAGAAGTATGGTCCACAACAGAGCGGAAAACCCCCCTTGAAATACAAACAACTGGCTCGCGGGCATCGCTTTATAAAAGATCGGGGCACTTGTTATGCAGCATGAGTGAAATAATAATACTTCAGGGACTCCAAAGAACCCGGGTGTTGATTACTGTAATAAACAAGCGTTGGAAACGGAATGGAAGAAATGCTAGTGAAGCAATGCAAATTAACCTCTGTCAAGTCATATTTTGTAATGTTATGTCACACCTACCCCCATAAAATGATGATATAAATTCAGCAAAAATATTGCTTGGAAGGATAGCAAGGACGATCCGGACTTCCAATGCCAGATGGAGGCAGATAAGCATTGTGATTTGACACACTTACGCTTATCGACGGAGGACAAAAGAGAAACACGAGAAATACTTCTATCTGTCAAGGCGATAGAAGAGCATGTACATGTTGGACGCGCTATTTCGCTCAACCCGCTCTGTCTTACTTCGAAACGTAGAGTGGCACAAACCAGGTAACCTGTTTGCGCATGGGTGAATAAATAATCATCATCCACGTCCCTCGAAGTTGCGAGCTGGTGAGAGATCACGGCCGTGAATAAAGGCTACATTAATGCTATGACCAGTTAGAGTATCTTTGCCCCGCTCGGTTTCTCTTTGTCTCGGTCGTAGCGTGAGTAGGTACTCTAAAGCACGCTCACTCTGCCAACACGGGTTCTATGAATGTATCCTGATAGAGATACATACCATAGATATATAGTATATATATGATTTGATTGCAGGGTATTGCATATCACTTATACATAATTAACCCCCGACCGGTAGGTATTATAATATAATATATATACGCGGTCTACTTGGGTATGACGGGCTGACGTTATTCCAGTTCAAGCTCTGTTTGCGTCCTACTTTCGAAAAAGGTAAAGCAGAGCTGGGGTAAAGAGAGGGTAACGTCATTGTGGAAATTGGCTTGCCAAAGACTTGCTTACTAAGAGAACAGCCATGATATAATATATAGCGGGTATCCATCTTTCTATGGTGTGGGTTCGAATGACTTGTAGAAGGGCGAGCTTATGTGGCGCTCCACGAGACTACCTGCGACACATTGCAACGTACTATCGTCGAAACCCTATACATGTTAGCTTGCATAGGGGTCCAGGATCGTATCCTATGCATGGTGAACCAGATAACATCTAAAGGAGGGGAGTTTACCTTATTTTAAAAGTTCTTCTTGAAATGATTGGCTATCAATCACTTTATAACAAATAAATAGACCCAAAACGGTCTTGGTAGTTAAGTTATTTTCCACCTCGTGCGGCAGGCCTAATAACTCAGTTAACACTGATATGTGCGCTAAATCCCCCGAATTAGAAATCTTTCGAGTCTTAGAAAGAAGCGGTGTAGAGATCCCACGTAGATAATCGCTCTTATCTGTGTACTTTCTAACGGGTATATAGGCTATTCTCGGCTTTCTCTTTATTGTTCCATATCGTCCGTCACAGCACCAGTTCGTCGGTACAAAGACAACTATCACGTACTAAATATTTTCAAAATCTGCGAGGGCGTGCAAGGATGCGAGTCACTAAGAGTGTCTCGACCTGAAGTGAATAATATGATTAAGGAGGGTATATAAACATATATATATATATATGATACTTACATAATACTTGAGATAATAGTGATTATTACACTACTCACTCACCTCAGTATATATATATCAATATATACTATCATTAACCCTATATCTTAAGAAGGAGGCATGGGGCTGGTGGAGATATACTACATATATATATTATACTATCACTATATATTATATAATAGTATATATATATATATTATATATATATTATATATCCCTTGATGGATACACAATGGGAGGAGACCATAAAGATCAACAGTTTTGAGAGAAAAAGGTATAAAGTATATATTTCTTAAAATTCAATGGTTGAAATTTCTATTATTGAAATAAGCTCATATGAAAAGAACTCTTATATAAACCTAACACATATTAAATAGAAATTGTAGTTTTGTTAATTATGGCTTCTATGAGCCTCCAAAATACGAAAACAGAAAAAGTAGTAGATACATGACGTAAGTCACTAACAGCTTTTACATGTCCAATTCCTAGTAAAAATATTTTCAAATGTTAATGGACAATTCCTTTTAATTATGTAAAGTAAATAAGTTAAGTAAGAAAATTAATTTTCAAATTTAAATAAATTTTGC
>JABUQX010117147.1:0-5000 GCA_015478945.1 Trachelipus rathkii
GTTTATTATAATATGAAATAATCCTAACCCTTAATTAGCTAGTCTATATTCTTATAATAAAGGAATAACAAGGCATAATAAAACAGATAACAACTAACATAACAATAAACAATAACAAAACAAATAACAATAACAATAACAATAACAATAATATAATAATAATAATAATAATCTAAATCTAAATCTAAATCTAAATCTAAATCTAAATCTAAATCTAAATTCTAAATCTAAAAATCTAAATCTAATCTAATCTAAATTCTAAATCTAAATCTTAAATCCTAAATCAAATCTAAATCTAAAATCTTAATCTATCTTAACTTAATCTGTATTCTTAATCTTAATTCTTTAATCTTTAATCTTTAATCTTAACTTCCAATCTTAATTCTTAATCTTAATCTTATTCTTAATCTTAATCTTAATCTAATCTAATCTTAATCTTAATCCTAATCTTAATCTTAATCTTAATCTTAATCTTAATCTTAATCTTAATCTTAATCTTAATCTTAATCTTAATCTTAATCTTAATCTTTATCTTTATCTTTATCTTTATCTTTATCTTTATCTTTATCTTTATCTTTATCTTAATCTTTATCTTTATCTTTATCTTTATCTTTATCTTTATCTTTATCTTTATCTTTATCTTTATCTTTATCTTTATCTTTATCTTTATCTTTATCATCTTAATCCTAATCTTTATAATCTTAATCCTAATCTTTATAATCTTAATCTTAATCTTTATAATCTTAATCTTAATAATCTTAATCTTAATCTTTATAATCTTAATCTTTATAATCTTAATCTTAATGCAATATATATTTATTATTCAACGATTTTGCATGAATATATACAACGATAGTCGCTGATTTTTAATTCTTAGCGGAAGACTTGATAAGTTTAGCTGATTTAAACAGAAAAATCATATTTAAATATATTTTACATTAAAATTTAAAATATTCCTTTTCTTTTGTGAAAATATTTTCCAACATTGAATCAAAATAGATTAATTATTATCAATTAAAAGAGAAAATCAAATTTCTTTTGCTATTTAAAAAAAAAAAAAAAAAATACTTTGTAATAATTTTATTTATAAATGAATTACAGGCAATGCTAATTTTTCTATTTTGTTATTCAGTGTATAATTATGATTATCATTCTCTTTAAAAAAAAAAAAAAAACATTCATCTTTTTCATCTTTTTTAATTTTATTATTTTTAATTTAATTTTTATTATTATTTATTCACTTATTTTTTTTCTAAACTTTGATAAAAGCATTAAAACAAAAATTACTTTCGAGGATTTTATACTTTGAAATGTTTGAAGCAGTTTCAATTGAATAAAAAAAAAAGAATGAAAATTTTGTTTCATAAAACTTTGATATTGACATTCTGCATAAAAATATAATAAAAATAATAATAATAAAATAATAATATAATATAAAATAATAATAATAATTAATAATAATAATAATAATAATTAATAATAATAATAATAATAATAATAATAATAATAAAATAATTGTTTTGTTAATTGTCGTTAATAATTATTTTATGAAGACTTAAAAAAAATAATAATAATAATAATAATAATAATAATAATAATAATAATAATAATAATAATAATAATAATAATAATAATAATAATAATAATAATAATAATAATAATAATTAATAATAATAATAATAATAAATAATAATATAATAATAATAATAAAAAGATAATAATAATAATAATAATAATAATAATAATAATAATTATTAATAATAATAATAATCAATAATTACAATACAAATTAATTAATAATAATCAATAATCAATATAAAATAATAATAATAATAATAATATATTAATAATAATAATAATATATGAATAATAATATAATAATAATAAAAATATAATAATATAATTAATTAATTAATAATACATAATAATAATAATAATAGTAATAATAATAATAATAACTATATATATTATATATATATATATATATATATATATATAAATATAATATATATATATATACTATATATTATATATATATATATATATATATATATATAAATGAAAAACCTAAACATTAATTACTCAATTGTCAAACGCATCATCTGGTTTGATGATTTCATATTTTTATTGGTGTAATTAACAGATTTACTCTAAAATTTAAAAGGTAATAATAATAATAATAATAATAATAATAATAATAATAATAATAAAATAGATAATAATAATAATAATACATTAATAATAAAATATAATATAATATAATAATAATAATAATAATAATAATAACAATAACAATAACAATAACAATAATAATAATTTAAATAAATGAGTCACAGAAGATTTTACTCTTCATCAGCGGGATTCGAACACTGGAACTCCGCGTTGCTGAGTTAACAGTACCGGATGCTTTAACCACTAGGCGAAATATTGCAACAATATACAAGTCTTCAACAAAGCTCTTAAGTCCTGAAGAAATGATCTCGACAGGAATGGTTTTCTTCTTAGCCTTCAAAGGAAAGAGAATCCGACGAAGCGACTCTGAGAGGAAAGTCCGACACTCTTACCTTTTGAACCTCCAGGATGGCTGTAAGCCCCCTATTTTAGAGCTGTTCGGACTTATGGACACCCTTTCTGAGGAGGGGGTTTGGGATTTATCTTTGGGGGATTATTTTTTACTGGCAGAGGCTTAGATGAGAGATTTCTTGTTGTGTCTTTTTTTGCTGACTTTTCTAATAAATTTGAAGTCACTTTATATGTTGAATTTTCATTTTTTTGGCTATAACATCGATTTATTATATTGTGGAATTATTAACAAAATATTTATAATAGCCCTTCCCACAAATAAATTTCATTTCTGCCTGAAGATGCCTCGAGTTCGGAGGCGAAATATTGCAACAATATACAAGTTTTCAACAAAGCTCTTAAGTCCTGAAGAAATGATCTCGACAGGAATGGTTTTCTTCTTAGCTTTCAAAGGAAAGAGAATCCGACGAAGCGACTCTGAGAGGAAAGTCAGACGCTCTTACCTTTGAACCTCCAGGATGGCTGTAAGCCCTCTACTTTAGAGTCTTTCGGATGTATGGACACCCTTTCTGAGAAGTGGATATGATTTTCTACTGGAGAAGCTTAGATGAGAGATTTTCTGTTGTGTCTTTTTTTGGAACTTTTTTTACAAATTTGTGAAGTCACTTTATATGTTGAAGTTTAAATTTTTTTTGGCTATAGCATCGCTTTATTATATTGTGGAATTATTAACAATATATTTATAATAGTCATTATTCAAAATTCTTTTTTATTTTCTGCCTGAAGATGCCTCGAGTTCGGAGGCGAAATATTGCAACAATATCAAGTCTTCAACAAAGCTCTTAAGTCCTGAAGAAAGAAATGATCTCGACAGGAATGGTTTTCTTCTTAGCCTTCAAAGGAAAGAGAATCCGACGAAGCGACTCTGAGAGGAAAGCCCGACACTCTTACCTTTGAACCTCCAGGATGGCTGTAAGCCCCCTACTTTAGAGCTGTTCGGACTTAAGGACACCCTTTCGGAGGAGTGGATATGATTTTTCGGTCCTTAAGGAATATACGGGAACTAAAATAAAATAGTAAATGAAATGTTGGTATTCCTTATATATTTTTTACATTATTTTAATTATTTAAAATAAATTTATTAATATTGTGAATTATTAACAAAAATAATAATAATAATATATAATAATAATTAATTAATTAATAATATAATAATAATAATAATATAATAATAATAATAATAATAATAACTAATTAATAATTAACTAATTAACAATAACCAATAACAATAACAATAATAATTAATAATAATAATAATAATAATAATAATAATAATAATTAATAATAATAATAATATAATAATAATATATAATAATAATAATAATAATAATAATAATAATAATAATAATAATAATAATAATAATAATAATAATAATAATAATAATAATAATAATAATAATAATAATAATATATAATAATAATAATAATTTAATAATAATAATAATAATAATAATATAAATAATAATAATAAATCAAAATCAAAAAATTTTTCTGTTAAAGGTATTTATTACATAATACTTATCATTAAAAATACTATTTAATATAAAAAGAAATACGTTGACGAAAATGGGCTTCTGGGGGGACGTTTTCGTCTCTTGAGGCCATATATATATAATATATATATATATATATATATATATCATATATTATAGTATATATATTATATATATATATATATATATAGTTATATATATATATATATATTATATAATGTATAATTCAGTTGGTAGCTAGATGTTTTTTTACACTGGGTAGGCAGACTATTATATATATATATATATATTATATATATAATTATATATATATAATATATATATATATATATATATATATATATATAATATAATTATATTATATATAAAATATATATATATATATATATTTATATATATATAATATATAATATAGATATAATATATATATATATATATATATATATATATATATTATATAGATATATATATATATTATATATAATTATAATTATATATTCATATATATATAATATATTATATATATATATATATATAATATATATATATATATATATATATAATATATATATATATATATATATATATATATATATTATATATCCTCCCTCCCTACTATATTATATATATATATATATATATATATATAATATATATATATATATATATACTATATATTATAATATATTATATATAATAAAATATAATAAGCAATAATAATAAATAATAATAATCAAATAATAATAATAATTAATGTATAATAATAATTTTAAAATTGCCAAGCGAAAAACGGTGCAAAGAAATTTAAAAAAATACCGCGATATTTGGGCAACAACGCCAAACGGATACACTAATGACGCAACTGAGAGTTACGACCGACGAGCAGGAGGGCTTGCCTTCCCCTTGTATATTACAACTTGTATT
>JABUQX010117147.1:10000-29169 GCA_015478945.1 Trachelipus rathkii
GTATGAGCAAGTCCAAGGTTAAAAACACTGATTGTTGTTTTTTTCGACAAGCTGCTAGTATTGTGCAAAGAAATTATACCTTTCAGGCGACAGGACAGATCGTCCTGCGAAATCCCGTCTTTTTCACAATATATAAAATGTCTTAGGCGAACGACTTGAAAAACAAAGTTCAGTAAATAGAACGGACATTGGCAGACGATTTGAGTGCCCTGCACCACAATAACGCGCATTCTCACACTGCACCTCTCCATTAAGGAATTTCTGGCGAAGGGAAAACATGTCAAGTACTTTCCACATCCTTCCATACAGCCCAGATGCTAGGCTCCGTGCGATTTCTGTCCCTTTCACAAGTTGAAAATAAAGTTTGAAAGGGTCTATTATTTTTGGAGACGATGAAAACATTAAAAAAATACTGTAACACGTGAAACTAAATACACTTCAGGAAAATAACTTCCGATACTGCTATGAACAGTTGGAAGAAACATTGGAACCGCTGTGTAACCTCTCAAGGGTCACACTTCGAAGGGGATAACTTGTAATTTCAGGTATGTCCAATACATAATTAAATACGACATCAATACACTTACTTTTGGAAACCAAACAGTATATATATATATAATATATACTATATATATATATATATAATATATATATATATATAGTATATATATATATATATAATATATATATATATAGTATATAGATATATAATTATGATATATATATATATATATAGTTTATATATATTATACATATATAATACCTATATATATTATTACTATACTATATAATATATAATATATATATATTATTATATATATATATATACAATATACTTATATAATATATATATATATATATTATATATACTATTAATTACCTAAATTTACCTCTTCGGAAGATCTAGAAAATTAAACAATATTAATATAATTAGACAACTGAGTTTAATTTTGTATGGTCATTTTCATGTTAGGCACTAATATGAAATATAAATTTGCAAAGATGAATTTCGGAATTCACTTTTAATTTTTGAGAATTTGCATGTTTGTATACCAAATGAAAATGCAGTTTGAAAAGAATAATTGTTTTGAAACGGAACTAATTAAATTAATAATAATAATAATTAATAATAATAATAATAATAATAATTATTAATAAAATAATATAATAAATAATAATTATAATAATAAAAATAATAATAATAATAATTAATAATAATAATATAATAATAATAATAATTTTAATAATAATAGAGGAATTAATAATTAATAATAATAAAAATAATATAAGTAATAATAATAATAACAAATAACAGATAATAATAATAATTTAAAATAATAATAATAATTAATAATAATCAATAAATAATTAATAATAATATATAATAATAATTAATAATAATAATTAATAATAATTAATGAATAATAATAATAAGAAAAAATTTTAAATGGTAATGACATAAGCATATAATAATACTAAATTAATAATAATAGAAACACAGATTCATAGTAACGATCTATTGCAGAATACCTTACCTTCCAAAAACATTTTGCCGCTAGTGTGGCTTCAAATGGGTAGAGGGTGGAGGTAGGATAGTTGGGGGGGGTCGTTGGGGACTTCTTTGTAAGCATGCAAACTTTTTAAAAATTTCTAAAATATTTAAGACCTGTTTATTTCGTGCCAAGATCCAAATGAACTGCACGCTTTGCCTCCGCCTTTGTCTGTTTGTCCAATACAATTTACTTATACCGTGAGTCACCTACGTCTCACCGTTTATATAATACCCTTATGTACGTGCAATACGTTATCTTTATGTTTATTATTAGTCACCCTCCATCTACTATATTGTCTTAGATACTAAACACTGTATGAGAGTGTTCGCAATGAATTAGTTAACAATAATAATATTTAAGAAAATTAAATGAATATTCTTTTCTATAATCTGTTTTTCATAACATAAACTATCAAATAAACAATGAATTTGGTCTCAAATATCATGCCTTATCTTTTTCCTGCCCCCTTTTTGTTAGTGATAATGTGGCTTATATTCTTTCTCATATCTGTAATGACTCTTCACTATCTCTCTACACATCAAGCATAGAACTTTTAAGTGGTCCGGCACATCAATCCCTATGTCCATATCTTTAATACTCATAATCAATCCAATTAAAGATCTCCCAATTCAAACTTTCAAGGTCTTCTCAAAATCTTTAAATTTCTCCTATCTCTATTTTATCACATTCTCAATAACATCACTGGGATCACCTTATACTACTAACACACTAACTTTACTCATTATCCGTGATAAATCATTTTCAGCTCCACTTACGGTGGATCTCTCTCTCTAAAACTTCATTTTCTCGATCATCATATATACTTTGTTGAGAGATGGCTCTGCAACAATCCTGGATAGTCGCTCTAATGATGTTCTAGAGTAGTCTCTTATATTTAACTACGCTATACTCCGCACTCGTTTTCTCTCCCCTGATTATATCTACCTCCTATTCACGACATGTTAAATCTTAATTCCTACTTCTAACTTAAGATTCTCAACTCTCACCTTATCCGTAATTGAGTGCACATACTACGTTGTCAGCCTATGCTGCTACACGCATTACCACTTCCATCTCTCCTCAGGCCTATATATCTCTCTAGCTTAGTTGGATTACTTATATATCTTACCTTTATTGGTTCATCCAAATATACATACTCTCTCTCATCCAGATATTCTTCTCCACTATTCTATCATTAATTTCATACGTGTCGCACACTCTTAATGTATTTTTCACTCCCCCGCTAATATACCTAAAAATAGGTTTTCCCACTTCACCCGTTCTTCTCTTATCATAAACTACTACTTATATGCATTACGCATATATATTTCTGATCTCTCATTCAGAGTGCTCTACCTCTATAAAATTATGATATCTAAAGTACCACCATCAATTTCGCCGCTTATTATTCCTTTATCTTTTCGGCATTGCAATCAAAAATTGTCTAGATTCAGATAACCCATTACAAACATATCGACACGGCAATACTAGCTAATACTCATTATTTATCAATATTATTATTTAACCTACTGTTTTGGTATCTTCACATTGTACTACTCAGTATTTAGCAATGGTGCAGTTATGAAACATTACCCGCATTTATTATGTGAATTTATACTAGATGAGTCTAATATCTAAATCCTGAATTATCAATAATTGTTAATTCAGTGTTAGTCCTCTCCTTGTGCGCAAATACCACGCCAATAATTAGAGCGCTTTATATCAATATATAGATTGTCTGGTGAGATACATTAGAGCGTGTCTTATTGGTGTGATCTACAGTATATCTATTCACTTTTTATCTTTATCTTTGGCTATCACTATATTATCTCTCGTGTTTACTACCTGTATTATATATTTACTACATAGGCCATATGTAATTCAGTGTGACAACTATTCACCTATTCAGTTATTATATGGCGAGATCTCTATCAGAGACTTTACGCTAATTTGTATTATGATAGACTCGCCAACATTATTAACGCATAAACAAATATTAAATTTACTAATTAATTCTTTATGCATATTCTTTTAAGGCATGCTTGACGATGTACAAGTTCGATGAGCCAATATGGTGTACAAGTAATATATTTGTCTCTATTATAGTCTAAATCTCTTCGTTGTTCAAACCTTTAAGTAACGTGAGTATACTTCTTTCGTGATATGTGATATATATATGTGTGTGTGTATACGAAATTTTACAGTTAGCTCATACATACTTTTAATGGCTGTATCAGACTTCTGGTATGTGCATAACGCAATAATCATCTAAACTCTTCTTCTAAGTTTCTCTCTCTCGTCTTATAATTATCTAATATCATTGCAGCTGTTTTTATTTTATTTTCTCAAAGGTCTAAATAATTCTAAAACAATACTGATTCCACCTCTTATTGGATTGTTGTCTTTGCTCCAAGGTTATATCTGCACATTTAGAGATTCAGTAGCTCATTTTTCTGTGCTGGTCTAATGTTCTATATTCTATAATTTTCTTCCTTCGCTCACCTAAACGAAAGAAAGAAGACAATCTAATGCTTTGTTGGTGCTCTATTGATGTTTTCCATTTCCTTGTCATATTCTTTATTCTTGCGTTTGTTCATATGTATTTTGGAGATAACAAAAATTTATTTTGTTTTAGAAGTTTATAGATATCATCCATTAAGTTATCTGTTGGGGAATTTTTCTTCTCTTTCCCGTATAACTTGGTTATACTAATCTTGTCAACCATTTGTTATTATTCCCTATATATGTACGTCTGATAAAGGTTTTGATGTTCATTATTCAGGTTTTTACAATCGATTAAATTACCTAGCCTTTACATTTTTTTAGATAGTCGTTACTGCTTTTTTATTTCTCTAGTGACTATCTCTATCTTATATTCATTATTTGATCCCATCATGTTTGTCTTACTACTCAGGGGTATTTCATCCATTTCCACTCCCCTTCCTCATACGTTCATATATTACCTGACGAAATACGTGAAAAAATAGACGAAGCTATCAACGAAGTCGTTTCAGTCTATGCTCCTTCTTGTATAGCTATAAGATTGTTCAGGTTCTAAAGATCTATCTTATTTCAGACTCATGGGTATGACAAGCTATCACACTTGACTGGTTTTGTTATTGTTCTATCACATTTCGCTTTTTGGCATTTTATATAAAGTTTTCCCGTGCCCTTCGTTTCCTCTCATTCTTTTTTCATATTATTTGATTGTTCATTTTACTCTTTTCATAAAGTTATTGATGCGATCTTTTGATATGACTTTAATGTTTATATTTATATAGGCATGGTTTCTTTTTTTATATTAGCGATTTACATATTATTTATTTATTCTGTTTTTACCTTACTGATTAATGATTATTTCATTTATATAAACTTTATATGAACATTATATAAACCGTGTTCACCCGCTTCCTATATTCTTTGTTTTTGTAGTTCACTGGAGTGCTTAAATCCACCTCGGATTTCCACGATGGGGTACCGGACAGCTCCGGTCTTCTTTTTTTCTTCCTTCACGCTGATCTTTTTATCATTCCCTGTAGTGTGCCAATGTAATTTTTACGTCGCTTGCCATTTGATCTACTCTTGTTTTGATTAATAAAAGGCTTTCTATCAAGAAAATAACTTTAATTCAATTTTATGTTTTCTATCTTTGCCGTTGCTTTCTCTCTGCATAACTTATGTAATTCTTGTTGTGAGTTATTTGCATTAATAAATACATTTGCTTAACTTCAACAGAAATACCTACTCTTCAACGCTTTTCTGCGCGAATACGTATCTCATTTTTGTTATTTCCTTGGTTTTCTCTTTTTTCCACTAAAGCAATTAATCATTATGGTTCTTGATTATGGCTGGCTAGGCTTTAAATCGTGGGTAAGGTTTTTCCACATCTTCAACCTAATCCTCTTATCGTAGGCTAGCATTTCATGCCATATAATTCTTTGATTTCTTTCCATGCGTTTGTCTTATCGTGTGTTCATCGCACTGTGCATTCCGTTATTACCACGTGCATTTTTGGTGATTTATTCATTTCAAGCCTATGATAGTGAAAATTTCAAGTAGTTATACGAGCCAATGTTGTTTTTATCGCTCATAGTGCCGCTAAAGTCTCGATTACCGTGTTTATTAGATACAGGTGTTCACCCCATAATCTAAACGACGTGTTCTTCGATTCATACTCTTTATCAACTTATGCAATCTACTAAGTATACCATTCTATCATCTCATCTATATTCTCTTAATAGGTTTGCCCTATATGAAGTATGTTAATTACAATTTTAAACAGTCTATATATACATTTATTTTATACTTTTCTCTCATATCAATCACAAATACGTTAATTACTTATTTAATTATATATATATATATTTTAATATTATATACTATTAATTATATTAAATGGTCAGCTATCACTCCTGCAGATAAAGGCCTATGGCATAGGTAAAACTTAAATAAATACTATAATACAGCTACACGAAATAAATATTATATAATAATTTTTTTATTAATTCCAGTGAGACATTTATATTACCTTTCTCTACTGGAAATTTAAATAAAAATATCAAAATAAATATAAGCTGCATGTTCTAAATTCTAAAATTTTGTTAAACAATGAATTGAAAAAATTTCAGTTTTTTGAGAAATCGAACATGCATGCTTACTCCGACTGACCATGTTGACGCAACCAGTGCATGGACAAAAGTTTGATTTTTTTCTTTCTTGGTGGACAATGATCTTATACTTCGCGAATACCACTCGCGGGTTAATAACTCATCGGGAAAGAGAATTGACTAGATAGTTCGGGGTTTAGCGCTCGGCCATCATCCTCCATGTGGGTCGATACCTGGCATATGGGGACTTCGTGATCCCGGGCTCCTCTGTGTTCCTCCGTGGTCGGCCTCTGAACTCTCTCATAAATAACGAGAAGAATCATAAAAAGATTAATGAGAATATTACAGTGATTTGTACTGGTGCCAAATTGTCCAAGGAGAAATAAGATTGTAATCTTCCAGCTTTTTGGCACCGCATTTTCTGGTTTGAGAACTAGATATAGCATGGAGGGTTTATCAAGTGGCAAAGGATTGTGCTCAATAGCTGTCAACTATAGCTGTGAGCAGACAAGCTGCGCGATGGTTGTGAGTATTTTATTAACTCTAAGTATGTGTATATGATGCTATTCAAGATATAAGTATTTCATACGAAGTAAAATAATCTATCATATTTTTGTTTTCACTTCGTATGAAAGTGTGGAGTTCCTTAAATGTATCATCTTAATAAGCTGTTATTGGATGTTCCTGGTAGATGTCTATTGCATATGGCGTCTTTCTACGATTCTTAGAGCTCTAGATCTATCGTGGGGATCTGGGCAATAAGCTTTATAGGCATTATGGTAGTCTCATATATAAACAATATATTATAGTGAAACTTCACATCGCAACAGTTGCTAGTGTGGTACATATAGGAGTGAATAGTGGTATTACATACTATATATATATATGTTGGTTACAAGTAAGTGGATTTATTAGATGAGATGCCGCGTTATGTGTTCTACCTCATAGTATATGTGACATTATTATACAAGATTAGGGTAATAACCTCGTGAGTGGTGTACTACACTACGGGTTACTAGATGCCTGGGTAGCAATTGTATTACCTTTTATATTTATAATGAATTTTACGCCGTCCAGTATAGTGAGTATACCTATTTAGGTTTGTCGTTTTGCGTGCCCTAGTTGGTTATTTATTTAGGTATATATATGGCTATGATTATAAGCTGCTAGGATTCTACCACCCTATCTCACCAGTGGGTATTTTACTTTGGCAGTTTACCCTAATCTGTTTCCTAGTCTTCATCTAGTGGAAATTAATTGTTTAAGATGGTTATATTTGCCTTTTAATATTGTAGTAAGTCAGTGGGTAGGCGCCCCTGTTTTATGTTCCGGTCATTTGGCCCCCGTCAATTTTGTTTTTTAATGTTGGTTTGGATAAGACAGCGGTGATGTGTATTTAAGTCATGGGTTTCGTTTGTTAATTTGTTGTCTGAAAAATTTTGTAGAGGAAGATCATCGGTTTATATACTATATATTATCTCTATACTATTAATATAATTATATATATCTATATAATATTATATATATTAGATATCTTATATATACTATATATATATATATATATATCTATGGTAAGGTTCTTTTCTTACTATCGTTGATTGTTGTTTTTACCTGTATTTCGATATATATCGATAAGATTATAAAAACCTTTTTTATTTTATGTTGAATAGAAGTTAAATTTAAAAAAAAAAAACCAAAATGAGCGAAAAGTGTTCATTTGTCTTTACAAAAAAATTAAATATAAATTTATATTTTTACTCGTAAATTATTAATATTTAGCAGAATGAATGTAAGTGAATATCGAAATTTGTTCAAGTGCTGGTGCCTTTTAAGTTTTTGTGTGGCATTTTCCATTAATTGTGCGAATAGAATGTACGCATGCAATTTGATGGTGCTTAGAAAAAAGGGCGGAAAAGTTTTTTTTAATAAATTTTTCGGGTGTTTCAAAACTACGAATACCGGTAGACGGATGTGGATCGGGTCTTCGGCTTCTAGGTGGACTAGGGGGGGGACTCCCCCTCCGGGGATGGGTTCCGGAACCCCGTATTGGTCTTTGGTGTCGCTGGGTTCTGCCGACCATCACTCGGGTATGAGTCACCCTCGCCCCATCGCTCGGAGCCCTTAAAATAGGTAAGGATAATGCAGAATTTTAAACATACAAACAGTATAAGAGTGAAGAAATTAATATATCAAATTTGGCAACAAATTCTGTAGATAAAAGTGGATTGTGAGGAGCATGTAATAGACGTGATGGTTAAAGTGTGTACAAGATATAAAAATTAAATATAAATAGATAAAAAAAAAACTGATGTATTTGAGTAGTTTAGGAGAAAATAATCTAGATAAGATGTATAAAGTATAAATTAACAAAATATAATAAAATACAAAATCAAAAAAAAAAAAAAAGAAAAAAAGGAAGAAGTAAGTTGAAGGTAAAAGGTAAAGAATTTATGATATAATATAACAAAATATTAACAAAATGGAATATTACCAGATTATTATTTAATTATTTCGAATCGCAATCTCTCGCTATATCAATCACTTTATATTTTTTTTTTTATATTATTACAGCACTATTTTTATTATTATTATTATTATAATTATTATTTATCTATTATTATATTATTCATTAAGTTCATTATTCTCCATATATTTCATTCATATTATCTCCATCTTCACTCTTATTATGCTACCTTCAGTTCTTATTCATCCTTTTTTTTCTGGGCTTCATTTACAGTTATTAATATTTTATTCATCCTATTGTGTGCAGGGGATTTGTTCAGCTATAAGTATTGAGCATCTATTTCGTCAAGATATCGCAAACAATATTTTCCGTCCCGTCGGTATTCAAGGAATTCCGGAGAAATAAGAGCCTTATTTGAAGTTTAGTAATTCCATTATTTATTATTTTATAATTAAATTAATAGTTTAATTTTCTCTATCGAGTATAAAAAGAAAAAGGAAAAGAAATAAAGAATACAATAAAGAATATATGTCTGTTATTTTGCAAATTAACTAATTTTGGTGATCTTTTTTTTTATTTTTTGGAAGGGCGGATATTGGGGCAGTAAATGAGAACTTATCAAGTATTGGCTGCGATACAGCACCTCTATTTGAGCGGCTGCAGTGTGTCAGGTAACTGCTATTTTCAAGTGTTTTATGACCTTTCTGTGTGGCTGTTGCCGACTATTTTAAATATAATATACAGATGTTGTGTGCGTGGGGCGTCGCTGCGGGCGTTTGTTGCGTGCGGCTTTGTTGCGGTGCGGCTGCTGGGTCTGTGCGGTGGGGAGAGGATTTCGAGGTGCTCGGCCAACCGCTAAAATATAGGGAACATCTCCCGGAATTAGGATTTTGTATGGGAGGTGGGAAGGGAGGTGAAGGAAGGGGTTATGCGTGGCAGTAAGGGAATGGATTTCTGTGTCTATCCTATGAGGGAGAAGGGGCTGGTAAACCTCATTATGAGGACTTATTCGATCATTTAATATAGCTCTAGTTATATTATCAATTCCATATTTATTATATTATAATTTTATTAATTATAAATATATTAATATAAATAATTATATATAATTAATAATAAATAATATAACTTAATAATAATTAAAAACGGCGCTCATTCTCGCCACATTTTCATTACGTCACTAACATTAATAAAAAATAAATCAATAAAAATCTTTGTATAATTCAAATCTAATGTCATTCAAAAAAAAAAAAGACAAACACTATCAAATTAATTAATTTGAGGCAGCCAAAGTGAAGGAATAAAATCATAACTTATGAGGAAGGAATAAAAATTCGCAAAATAGCTTCAATTACAAACAAGACAAAGAAATTCATGTGTTTTTTCGTTATTAGTGTTTTTCATAACTCTCATTTCTTTTCCCTGGGTTTTCATATATTATCTCAACGTTTTTGTTTAATTCTACATGAAAATATGATATAATTTTTACGTATTCTCATAGAAATAATACTATACGCAGTATATAGGCATACTTATCAAACAGATAATACTTGTATAATACCAATTTTTATTTACCTATATTAAATTATTGATTTATTACTATTTCAAAAATGGAGAAGAGAGAGGAGAGTAGAGAGAGAGTAAGGAGAGAGAGAACCGAGAAGATGAGAGAGAGAGAGAGAGAGAGAGATGAGAGAGAGACAAGAGAGAGATTTATTCTTGTTTTCGGAGGAAAATCGATAACGTATAGCCTTATCGAAGTATAATATTATTCATTTTTTTCTGCTTATTCTTGGCCTGGTGGGCGCCCGGACGGTTCGAATCGCGCCTCCTATGCCGCAGGATGCCAATGGTTTCTCCGCGTCGCCCAAGTTGAAGTTTTTATCCTCCATGGCGGGCGAAGCCTTATAAACTCCCCGCCCCTTCCAAACCAAACCTTGGGGTGGCGCTGGTGTTGGTCTCCATGGGGCTATCAAGTGTTCCGCGAAATGGGGGCGTTTTACTTTTTTTGGCTGAGCCTGTGTCTGGTCCAGTGGTGCCTGCTTTAACTACTGTTCTGGGTAGCAGTTCTTGCTCTGTGGGAAGGAAGGACGTTTATGTTTAAGACGTTTGTCCTGTTTTTGCTGTGCTCTCTTGTTTTGCTGTTGAGGTGGAGTGTGCATTTTTTGCCCGCTTGTTGTGGGTTGGGTGGGTGGGGCGTGGGAAGTGTGGTGGCTTTTCGTCGCCCACTTTTCTCCTTCTTTTGCCCGGGTGGCGCGGCGGGTCTGGGTCGCTCTGCCGAGGGGCGGTTGGGCTCTTTTCTCGTTTTCCTTTGCCGTACTGCTTACTTGCTTTTTTCACGCGTGGCTGGATATATAAGTTGCAGCAGTGACCCGCCTTGCTTTGAATATATTTGTCGTGCCGCGCTAAGCCGTATTGGACCGCGGTTTGATTCCTAAGGGGTATGTTTTGCGAATGTTTGATCTTGCCGAGGCTGGCGCGTTTCTACCGGTTTTGAGCACAGCGATGCCAACTTATCTCGTGTAGTAAGTTTGGTTGTTTTCCTGTACCTTTTTTTTTTTGTGCGGTCTCGCGTATTAATTTATACTTCTTTGTTTGGGTTGAGTGGAAAGTTTGTTTGCATCTTCATCGTTTCCACTGTTTTCATTTGCCCTAAGATTCTAGGTATGAAGGAAGAGAAGTTTGTTTTTTTTCTTCAAGCTTTGTTTGTGGCTGGTGGTTATTTGGGACGTTGAGAAACGTTTCAGCACCATGCCATGTCTATTTATTTATCTTCTGATTTTAGCTCACCATTTGTCCATAGGTGTTTTTCTTAAAAAAACAATTTCTAGTGCTCAATGGTGGTAAGAGATGAGATAGAATTTGTGTTGTTTAGGGAGTTTATTTAGATGCTTAGTATCTAGGGGTGTGATTTACTTGTTGTTATCTAATGATGTTTCCTTGTTTTATCAGGATGCAAGATATGTCAAGGTTGGTTATAGAGAGGGTTTGTAAGATGTTTTATATTAATAATATATAATTAATATATTATATATATTATATAATATATATAAATATAATTATAATTAATTTATATATAATATATTATAATATCATTTAATTAATAAAATTATAATTTTTCCAATTTTTCTTCATGATATAACTTTCTTATCTTAAAAAATTATATCACTTTTCTAAATTTATTCATTCTCTCTTGTAACTTTCTAACGACTTCTCTAAATTCCGAATTCTTTTCTTTTATCTTTAAAATGATAAATTCTTATGATTAAATGATAAGGATAATAACCACAGCATACATTCCTAATTCCAAAGAGTTTCACAAAATTTCCAGATACACTTATTTTTTCCAATTGTTTAAATTACACAACTAGTTAAGCAGAGTGTGAATTACTTTGGTTACTTTTTAGTATCCACTAATCAAGGATATGTTTTTGTGAATAAAATTTCTTTTAAATATAAATCATACATGCATAATAATATAAAATTTAAATTTTTCTATTTAGGTCATTTTTAATGCTTATACATTTATCTCTCACAATAATTTAAAATTTAAATAGTTAGTGTCATATATATAGTATATATAGTATATAGAAGTATATAGACTTAGAACACGAAGTAATTAATATATATAGTATAATTTAATAATTGAATATATAATTATATCTATATAAATATATTATTTAATAATTTATAGTATTATATATAATTTTTTTGGGGGTGTGTAATAAAGATAATATATATATATATATATAAGTTCCAATATACTACGGGTATATTTAGTTGCAATAATGCATATATTCTTTTTTTCAGCAGTTTTGACCGTTTCACCTTCTTCAGTTAAGAACAATTTGGGATCCCTCTTTACCATCCAGGGAAGTTGCGGGTAAATTTTCAAAATTAACTTCTTTAATTAAAAATATAAAAGTTTCAATGTAGTTGTGCGATATTTTTTGTTTTCCATTTAAGTCTTTTGTCACAAAACCATTCTTTATCTTTAGGTAGTTACGGCTCGGTCTAAACCTCCTTGGAAATTATTAGAATGTACGAAAATACGATTAAATATTTAATTTGCTTTATTTAACACTCAATTAATCAGAAATTGCTAAAATAATAACACGTAATAATTTGTGTACAAATATATATCAATTAATAAGGGGTTTAATATTAAAGTATTGTATTATCAAAATTTTAGTATGTGACGCTCCCATCTGCGAGCTTTTTTCTTAAATCCAAATTTATGTATCACTATTCTTGGGACACTGCTTGAAAAATCGTAAAAATATCATCATCAAAATAATCATCATCAAAAAAATCATCATCAAAATAATCATCAAGCACAAAGCGCTGAGATGTATCTGCATATCAGATATTTGGAATTATGAACTCTCCACTTTTGCCAGATGGTCAACATACTAACAGGATCATTTTGGAAGCTTTAATGGGATTGTGTAATAAAGAATTTAGTCATAGGAATGTAAGATCAAATGTTAATGTTATACCTTCCAGAGTATATACTGGAAGGGTTCTTAGACCTCTGTCATCTCTTAGTAGCGAAGATCAGAGGGAGCGCGTAATACAAACTGTTGTTCGTCCTCCCTCCGGTGCTCGCCGTACTGATCATTTTTCTGGCTCTGTTAATATTTCAGGCCATAATATTTCCTCAGCCGGGTTTTCCTCTGGGAGAATGTTACAACCGGGGTATGGTCAAAATACCTATCCTGGCCAATCGTCGCGAACGACTCGTAATTATCCTTATTCTGTTCCTTTTAGTTCATCTGCCTATACTAGATATAATATGCCTTCAACTTCTAGTTATAATCATTCTCAACTTCCAGTATCATCTTCGTATACTTACTCCTCAGTCAATGTCAACGCAACGTACTGGTGTACGGTGGACTATGAGGCAATTGAGATGGCGTGAGCAAAGCGCTCAACAGAGAGAAGCTCTGATTCAACAATGGTTCCAAATCATTAGAGATGAGGAGGACACCTTTGAAGATCTCTATTTAGATTGCCCATACATGTTTTAAGTTCTTCATCCATTACCTTTTTTTCATCGGTTCGTTTTTTATTTTTGTATTTTGCCACGAATTAGAGAGTATAAAGAAAGTTTACTTTTGGTTAATTCTCACTCATATAATTAAGATATTCCTAATTAATTTCCTACCCTACAATCATTTGAACTCCCTATTCTCTTTCGTTCAAAGTATTAAACTTAAAAAGGGGGGCTTAATCTTAGCAGTGGGGAATGTAGGGGTGCCTGCATTCACTACTGGTAGGAAATTGCCTTTAACTCAATTCACTATTTCACAACTGAGATGAAGCTCATCGAGCACGACAAGATACAAAGTGCTTTGACGGATTAGTTGTTTTTACTTACTATTAAATAATTATGTGCCACTCTTAGCCTATTAACAATTTAATTTCATGAGTTTGTTTTTCAGTAATTAGCTTTGCTTATTATACAACGTAAAATTCACTTAGGCAGGTTTACACTGATTCAGTGTCTTTCATAAAATTCTTTCACGGATTTTCCTAAAGGTTAGTGGAAATTCTGTTTTCTCTTACATCATAAAGATATGTAAACCGATACAATACATACTTAAATTATCTTGTTTGCTTTTACAGCCTGCTCACAATTCGTAATCTAACATCATCTTCGACCTTCTGAAAAATCAACCCCTTTCGAGCAAGGGGTGAGTATTTAATAAATTAATGCGAATTCTTTATTAAAATATTATAATCAATAATAAGAAATCATAATGCTATAATAGTAAATAAATTAATACTTGCCTTATTTTCGTTTTAGGTTTTATTCTTGTATTTGATTCCAGGATTCTATTTTTGGATTCAATTTTTGGATTCTATTATTTGATTCTATTCCTGAACTGATTCTATTTATGCTTTAGGCTTCAATTATCCTGCTTGGTAAAAATTATTGTTTGAATTGATGTTTTGTCTTTCGTTCAAAATTTTTGCAAACTAAGATTCTGTGATCATATTGAACTTTCGAGTGAAATTCAAGTCAGCAACATTTTTGTGAGTTTTCAATTTCATAAATATAGACTTACTACTATATTTTAAGATAAGCTTTCTGATTTTTAAATATGCTTGTTAACATCACTTTGCTAATTTTCATAATTATATGCTATTGGTTTTTCAATATCCCACATTATTTCGTTATTCGATTATGTTCAATGTTCATTTTTACACGTGTAATTTAATTTAAAAGGTTATTTAATTAAAAAGAGGATTTGCACCCACGTTTATATATATACTCTATATATATATATATACGTTACTATAATATAATTAGATAATATATATAATATGTTATATATATTATATTTTTATATATATATAGTGTATAACGTGCCAAATATTTATAGATCTGGAAGATTCTTAGCGTTATATATATATATATATAAATTTTGTTATTGCTGTATGGAATTGCCGTTATTTATTATTAAAAAAAGTACGGCGATGCTAGCGAAAGGTTGAGAGACGATGGATGGTCGAAATGGTTGGAATGATATTATGATATTATCGATTGCTCAAATGAGCTGTAAGAATATGGTTTTTAACACGTTTACAATAACGATTGAATAAGTGAAAATTTGTACATCAAACAGTAATTGCAATTTAAGGCAAAATAAAATCTAATAATGCCATATACTGAATCTCGTTTATCAGCATTTTCCTAGTAAAAGGTCACCATAAATCCTAAACTTTTTTCTTCTTCACATTAAGATAGGTTACAGTAATGGCGCCTTTTTGTTGCCAGTTAGAAATTTGTTTTTTCTTTCAAGCACATCGTTCGTCGATGGAAGAATATTCAAATTTTCAATTAGAGTGAAAGAGAATGCAAATGTTATTCTGATTTTGAAGAGAATATTTTAGTTTACATTTTTTTATTTACATTAAGAAGTTTGAAGTGTATTATTATAATATTTATTATGGAAATCATTGATATTGACCGTAGTTTTTGATTTTTTTTTTTTTTTTTTTTAATATATTTCTGGTAATATGATCCTAACAATCAATTTAATGGTAACGGATATGATTTAAAAATATAGGACCTTTTACGACTCTGTCAGTTTTATTTTTTTTTTTTTTAACTAAAGGATACCAATGGCAGGAGTCCGCGAGTCTCTCGGCTTCCGGGGACACGGGTGGACTGTTTCCAGCCTCGGGGGGTCTTGGATGTTTGGGAAGTGTCCGAGGTTGGATCTCGCTCCGGGGGTTCTAGACGCGCTCGTAGGACGGGGGCGTCACACCCTTATCCTCGGGCTCGAGCCCCTATTTTTTTTCATATTTGTATAATAAATTATATAGTATTTCAGATAAGTGATTCGTTTTCTGAAGTGTCATAGTTTTGGTGATATTTTGTCATTTGTAAAACTATTTGCATAAATGTGATGGTACAAATTTTTAAAATATTTCAAACTTTTGAATCATGTTGTTTCCCACTTAAATTCAGTTATTTATATAGTGCAATTATAAAAAAAAAAAATTCAACTGCACTTATAAAGATAAAAGGCCATTATATTATTATTATTATTATTATTTTATTATTATTATTATATTATTATTTTATTATTATTTAGAAATTCATATCGGCTTTTTTAATATAGTTCTAACTTTTAAATTCCAATTACGAAATGGTTTTCTTCTATATTTCCATTAATTTAATGTTTATTATAGTGATCAAATTGTAATTTCATTCTTTAATACTTTGTTTTTATATTTCTTTTATTAATGTTAAACTGTAAAGTTTTGCATATTCCCAATTTCCACGAAATGTATATAGTATCTGTAACTTTTCGGTTGTTTTTTGCTATTGCTACTATTGCTTTGAATATTTTAACTTTGAAAATAATTTATAAATACTTTTAGGTGTCTTAATAATTTGTAAAGCGATCTACATTCTAACGATTCTTAAATGTTCTATGGGTAGCAGCCTCTAAATTTATTCAATTGAGGGACATTTTTTGCACAGATGTTTTTTTAAGACATAACAATTTTCAGGGGGTCCTGAGATTTAGCATGGTCGACTTTTTGCATCAGTCTATTTATATATATATATATATTATTTATATATATTATATTATATATAATAGATTGTATATATGTGTCATCCAAATTAGATATGATACATATATATATTATATATATGTGTGTGTGTGTGTGTGTGTGTTATAAATACGATATATTTCTTTCCTTTTTACTTCAGGTACTAAGCGCAGAAGGATAGTCACACCAATAAACTATCACATAAGTGATAGTGAGGAAGAGGTCTTCTAGAACATGAAAGGAAAAACCTGGGTGCAGATTGGTGGATTGTAAGTACCAAAACTTTTTTAGCTTTTATTTTTATTTATTATAACTTAGTTTTTATTTATTATTTAGATTTTAAATACTTATCTCTTTATTTACTTAATAATAATTTATTATTTATTAATTTATTATTTTATTTCTTATTTTACTTTTCTACAATCCCAACTTATGTAATTCATGTACAGCTTCACATGCCCCTTCTTTATTCCATCATTTACTAGATGATGATGTTGATAAATTTTAAATACATCTCTTTATTTATTTAATATAATTAATTTATTATTTATTAATTTATTTTTCTTATTTTACTTACCTATAATCCAAACTTATGTAATTCATGTACAGCTTCACAGTCCCTTCTTTATTCCATTTACTAGATGATGATGACTCCGGGTCTGAGTATCAGCCCTCAGACGCCGAGGATATCAATCTTGCCAATAACGGTGAGGCTCCTACTGCTGCTAATGAAGATGATGATGATGCAGAAGAGATTTTTATTCGTAACACCACAGAAATTCCAAACACATCTTCAACAGACTCCCAAGCAGAGCCCTCAACCATCAACAACAACATATCACCGATTACGACAATAGACCGTACTAGAAAACACATCTACCAAAACGAGGTAAATAAAATAAAAGCATTTTACCGCCGCCAAAAGCAATATACAACAAGGAAAAACTCCGACCTTTCAATCCTAGCCAGTCTTAAAGATATACTTCCACTTCCTCTTGAAGATGCTTATCTTGGGGAAAAGGAAGTGGAAGATTTGATATCAAAAGAAGGGGTAGAAATGGAAAGGAAACTTAAAGAAATGTGGAAAAATCATCAAGAAAGAGCAATGAAATTAAGAACTATGGTGAAAATTTAGAAAAGACTACGAGTCCTGCAGGAAAGCAGACAAATCCAAAAAGGTGGGTAAATTCAGCCCAATGAAAACCAACAAACCCCCAAAGCGAACCCTCTTTCTCTGTCCAATTTATACGTGTATGGGTGTCTTCGAGAACATCAGAAGACATTTGACCAAATTACATATGCCTGCCATAGAATCTGAGGAGGATATGTTATTGGCCATTGAATACACGAAAGACTTGCACCAACTAAAAGTCGAACTAACATCTAAGAAACTACAACTTATTTCAGAGTCTGCTGCTGGTGGTGGTGGTGGTGGTGCTGGTGCTGGTTCTAGTAGTACAGCATCTACACCTTCCAAAAGCGGTAGTTCGATTACAGACATTAATAAGTTGTACGTGCCCGGTGCTAGGGCACTTATTTACAAAAAAATAAAAGAGGAGGAGAGGGAGAGAGAGGAGAGGTCTGGATTGAGGGGAACCCCTTCCCCCAGGAAAATTTCATACTGCGACGTGAAAAAATCCAGAAAAGTTTACAGGTGTTGTCCAGTGTGCCAGGTTAACAATACAAGGGTGAAACAACATTTTGACCGGGCGCATTCTCAACTTTCCCTTCAAGACCGAAGATTTCAAAAATAAATGACTGAGGATGTTGTGGGCAGGCAGAAATTCAATCCTAAGCCTTCGACGTTGGAGAGGATGAAGGCAAAACCCAGGGAAGGGGGTTTAGAAGAAACGATTCGGCAAGAGCTGGCAAAGTTTTATGAAGCCTCGGGCAAGAATGGACAAATAAAAGAACTTTTTGAAACCTTTGACGCTAGATACTTAAAAAAAATGTAAATCACCTGCAAGGCAGAGAACAGTATCGGCGGTTCTTTGCCACATTCGAACCTGTAGACGCGGTGGACAAGTTCTCTACACAACTTCTATTACGAAATTATCAATTCAACAACTTAAAGATCTCAGCAAGTTGGAGGACCAACTTGGATTAACGTCCGCAATTAGTATGTGCCCCGGTCATAGGTAGTTTCTTTTCTTATGCACTGAGGAAGCTGCCTGATTTAAGGGATTCTACTCCGAATGTATGGCTTATAGGATCAAGACCTATTGGATATTCAGAAAGCCAAATTAAGGACCTCTTGAGGCCAAAAAACAGAAAGAATAGAGGCATAAATTCGCCGAAACTGCAAAGTTTTGAAACTTAAATTTTACTGCAAAGTTAACATCAAAAGAAATTTCAAATTTCTCAAAAATGTTACAAAAAATTCAAAGTTTTGAAATTTTTTGAACCAAAAAATGTCAAACTTGTTGAAGCTAATATATTTATATATATATTATATATATATATATATATATC
>JABUQX010117148.1:0-7500 GCA_015478945.1 Trachelipus rathkii
GAGTTATATATTAGAACTGTTATGAGTGACGTACTATTAATTAATAGTAGTATACTATGATAATATATAGTATATTATCAGGTATATGATCACTAAATATATATATCTGCTCTTAAGTAATACTCTATATATATCTCTCTGTCCACCATTACTACTATCTATACTTCTTACTATCACTCTACTACTACTCTACAACCATTCTATTCTCTATCTAATATAATCTCTATATCTATATCTATATATTAAACATTTATTTATATATATATATATAATTATATATATTTAATATATTTAATCATATATTTATATATATATAATATATATATATAGTAGTTTGATAATATTATATAATACTATTAGTAGGTAAATCTAATATATATAGTTCATACTCATATATATAATATTATATATAAATATATATAATATATAAATAATATAATATATAGGACCAAATTATGGTACAGGAAGATCTAGCTCATTGGAGCGGTCGGTAAAGACCCCTACCTGAGTGTTATTATACCAAGGATAGCATCAGGAAACGCATTCGCCCGAGAAATAGTTTCTCAGGGGTCTCTAGGCATCATGTATTCGGCGCAGATATCCGAAGAAAATGCTGTCCAACTGACAGGGTCCAGTAGTTATACTTCATTTATTCATCTCTCAGTTTGACGTTCATTGATAGATATAATATATATATATACTAAATATAATAAATAATAAATATATATTCCTTATATATATATAGTAGTGAGTAGTATATATATATATATATATATCAAATGCATAGGCTTACATTATTAATATTTAATTTATATATATATATTAATATAATATTATATAATATTTTATATATTTATAAATTATTAATTATTGGTCTTGCGTGCCAAAATTAATAACGAAGGAAGGGAAGAAAAGATGTGAGAGGAGAACGCAAAGACACTTTATTGGACTAACTAAAAGTCCGCTATAGTGAAATAAATCATGGAGGTGGAGGTCATCCCCGTACCCCCCATCCTAGGTTGATAAAGTGTTAGGTCCAAGGTGCAGCCCAAGGGTCTCGCAGTTGTGTTCGGAGGTTTCGGAAGCGGCAAAAACACACAATGTTGGTACGTATGGCGACGGACGAGTGGGCGCTCTTGAGTCTGTCTCAATGACCGTGTTATGAACCCCTCTGGCATGATGCCTGCCTAACACCCGGGTCCCTTTGGCATTCCTCGCTCGATGAGTGGTGCGAATGTCGTCTGGCACAGTTGATTTGATCCCATACGTCATGCAGTGCCCTAAAGTATTATGTTTTTGAAGTCGCGGGAGGGTCCCGTGGAGGTGGGTTACAGCTTTCGGATCCAACGTTTTTAGGATTTCCTACAAAATGTTCGATTGTGTTTGAGTATGTCCGGTTTATGAATAATTGCTGTGCCACTCCATACGCCGTAATTTGATCCATGCTTAGTGTAGTTCGTTTCATACATGTCAGGAGGTCCTTGTAAGTGTGGTCTTGCATTCGTCATGCTGGTGGATGAGAGAAGAGTCACCGATGTAAAGGGCATATGGCACGACATATGGTTCAAGGATGTCTGTGATATACTTTACGGTTGTAAAGAGTGCCTCATAGAAAGATGTTATACTAAAGACTCCGATAGGGGCCCCCAGTAAATGAAGATAACCTTCGGCCGCAGCACCATTCTCATATAACCGTTAAATTCCCAACCTCTCCAAACGGTTGGCACAATGTCAGCACATTGGTCATTGCAGTCTAGTATAAATCTTCTCTTTCGTCGGTCGTGCGGTATATTCTATGTCAACGCCTATCCGAGGCGCCGTACAGTAGAGAGCGTGAACTCAGACTCGTCCGGTAAGAGCACCTTTGGTTAAATCCGTCGGACCGTTTCCCCTCAATTGGATGTGTTCTCAGGCAAAAGCCAGTCGCGCCCCTTAAACGATGTGCCAGTGGTGAAATTGAGGGTGGACGCCAATATTGGCAGGCCTCGGGGCTGGTAATTATATTCCGCAAGGCGTCGACGCAATGTATTGTCACTCACCCTGGAGCCGTGTACCTCCGCCAGCTTTATCTGCAGATGTCGTGCCGTTGTGTGGGCTCTCGTAATGCACGCAAGAAGTATAAATCGGTCTTCACGGGTGTTGTGGACCGTGGGCCTACCTTGTCCTCCTACGCCCGGCGAATCTAATGTGGTCAGGGTTCCCTGGTTAATCTTTGAGTATGGATTACCTCGTTGCAAATTCGTCGTGTGCGCTACAACATAACCTTTGTAAGATCCAATGTACTCATATGATTGGACAGGTACCCTGGACAATCTACTTGTCCTTCGGGTGGAGTGTTGTTTATCCGTATAGCACGCGACTGATCTCTTGACAGTTGACCAGCAGTCAATCGCGGCTGATCCCCTTTCCATGTTTATCTTGGAGTCGCTTCGTATCGTGATGATCCATTTCTCAGATTATATCCAGTTAACAATATCCTATTCCCTCTCCTCATCTCCCAGGTCTATGTTACGTGGAGTTTTATTTTTCCTAATATATTATCGCTGTGACGGCCCAATAAACTGCTAAGCGAATTCTCTGCGGGGTGGTTACATTGTTACACTGATGCTGTCGTCTGTGTTGGTGTGTGGTTTCATGGGGTTAGGGATCCTATCCCGTTCCCTTGCGAATATTATGGCCGATTTACCGCTATGTGCGTTATTTTTGACGAGTAGTATATTAATATATATTATATAATATTATATAAATATATTTATATATATATTATATATTATAATATTAAATTATATAATATATAATATATAATATATATATATATATATAATATATATATTAATATAATATATATATATATATTATATTGGTCCGAGTTAATTTTGCATCTTGGGTATGCAAGAATAAAAGTGAAGAGCTCGACAAACGCAATATATATTATATATATATTATATATATTAATTAATAATATATATATATTATAATATATATATATATTATATATATTATAATATATATATATAATATTATATATATATATATATATATATATAAATATTTATATATATATATTAATATATATATATATATATATATATATATATATTAAATATATTATATATATATTTAATATATATTAATTAATATATATATATATTAATTAATATATACTATATCATATATATATATATAATATTATATGAGGATAGTGTTCGAGGATTATCTGGACAAGTTCCTCATAACATCAATATATTCTTATATGTTTCTTATATGATTTTTTTCCTTTGGTGATTTGTCAAATATGTTGTGTACAATAACCTGGTGACAGACATTGATGATCCCTAAAAGTTACAGAATCTCAGCTTGCTATTGCAAAAAAAATTTAATGTGGAAATGCTGGAGCGCGTATATGATTAAAAAATTTGGGAAATATCGACCTGGATGTTTCAGATATCACATAATGGTGCACATATTGCAATGTAATATAACATTGCCTACTTGTGTGAAATAAATTTGCATAATAAAGACTCTTAAAATATGTTTCCTTTTAAATTCTTTCGTTCTCCCATAACTTATTATTTATGTTATAGTAGAAAGCTGTCCAGATAATCTCGAAACACCCCCTTAAATATAATATATTATTAAATTTATATATATATTATATTGGTATACTATTTATTATAGATAAACTATGGCGTATAAAACATGATCCTATAATATATAGATAATATTATATATATAGGCTTTATAATGTATATATACCTGTACTTCTCTATATATATATATATATATATATATTAATTTCTATTATGTTTAGTTAATTAATGATCATGTGCAATTCCATAATGAGACTTATGAGAGGAAAAAGAAAAGACTCAAATAATAGTAAAGATTAATGTTTGAGAATAAATTTGTTAAGTGAAAAAAAATGAAAATATGAAAATTGTTTTAAGATCTCTTTGGTTGGAAAATTCGTGTTCTAGGAAAGCGAAAGAATAACAAAAAAAAGTGATTTTAATTTTCTCAGTTCGCATCGATTACAAATATCGAAGAGAAAATTAAGAGTGTGAATGTATTAGATCATACGAGCTCTCCCCAAAATTGGATATAATATATATAGTGTACTTTCCATTAATTATATTAATTTAATTTATATTTATTATTTTAAAAAAGAGAGTTTGACATTATATGAGACAAGTCTTAAAATAAATAGGAAACCAAATAACGGGCTTATCTATTTATAATATTATATAGCTAGTATATATTAATATATATATATATAGTATATATATATAATATATAGTTATATATTATATATATATATATATATATATATATATATATATATATATATATTATATATATATATACTATATATATATATATATATATATATATATATATATATAAAATATATATATATATACATATAGTATATATATATTATATATATATAATATATATATACTATATATATATATATATTATATATATATAATAGTATATTATAATATATTATATATATACTATATATATCAGTATATATATATATATATATTACTATATACAATATATATTATATATATATATACTGATATCATATAGATATATATATATATATGATATATATATAATATATATATATATATATATATAGTATAATATAATATATATATATATATAATATATATATATATATATATATAGATATATATATATATATATAATATATATATAATAGATATATATATATATGTATATTAAGTATATATATATATATATGAGTAAGTATAATATATATATATATATATATATATATATTATATATATATATATATATATTATATATATATTATATATATATATATATACTATAGTAATATATATATGTATATATATATAATATATATATATAATATTATTATATATATTATATATACTCTATATATATATATATATATAATATATATATATATATATAGTATATTTATAATATATATGATATATATATATTGTATATATATATATAGTATATACTATATATTATATAAACCTATATATATAATATATAAATATATATAATAATATATATATTATTATATATTATATATATATTAGAAATGCATCTATTTTGCATTTTAATAACCTTATACGTTTCAATTCGATGTTCGATAATTTAAATTACAAGTTATAGATTTTCTAAATACGAGAAATAGTCCTTATAAGAATAAAAATACGATTATTAATTGAGATTCGTTCCTAATGGGTGTTGTGTAGTTCTCACGTTGCAATTCGAGTTCAAGATTTTAACTCTTTCCGTAACTGATTTTGTGAGCCAATCTTCAGAAAATTAGTCTGAAGGCATAAATCAGCGTTTTTATTCTTAAAATAAATAGAATTTTGATTAAAAATTACTCGCCAAACTTTCTTTTAATAAAGAATAACACATTCTCTTTACCTAACTGCTTCATATTTCGTGCACATAAGTAAATAGTTAAACACAAAACTACGCACATTCATGTGTGTAATTGTGAATATTATGCATGTATATATTTTTTATACATCACATTCATTTCTTTAATATTAGAATAGGTGTGAGTTAAATCAGATGTTATGGCTCTTGTGTTGTGTTTCCCGCTCTTTCGTTCAACGTTAGAAAATAGGAAGGCTTAATGAAGCTGTGATTAAAAACAATTCCCGGAGAACTAAAAGAGATTCTCATTTATTGCACAATATTCTTTTAGAACAATTCTCGGTCTTTCAGGGGAAAATTGAGGAAAGTGGAGGAAAAATCTAGTTGCATGCGTAGCATATGTTTTTCTCCATCTTCATAAAGATTTGAAGAGCGCCATAAACGGCAAATATAGGAAGGAAAAACGCTTAAAATGTTAAAAGGAAACAAAAGGGCGGAAATCTTTGTTCTTGGAATGAAAGAAAACCGGGCGTAAATGACGCCTTTAATCCACTCTCTAATCTTTACGTGAGTTTATTATTCATTTAATTTGCTTTATAAACTTTAAAACAAATTATAAAAGGAAACGTTGAAATAAATTTAAAAAATTTCGATAGTAGGAGATATTCAAAACTTGAAGTATTTAAATAAAGTTTCGTGTATTAGAGTTTTATAAATATATTTTTATTAAGGCAGATTTAAATTTGTATATTGATCCTTTGTTTTTTATTTTATCAAATCATATGCAATACAAGGGTAAACGGTCACACAAGATGTACACGTCAAATTGAATAGTAAACAGTCATACAAAATGTACAACCGTACCATCATTGTAAATCAAATATTTTAAAAACATAGTTATAAAAATTCATCATTTAATAACCATCACTAAAAGCTTAAAATGACTTAAGGATTTAATTTCTTTATGTAATATATGTTAGTCCTCTTCAAAACTCAGAAACAGTTCATTCATTTATCATTCATTTATCATTCATTTATCATTCATTTATCATTTATTAAAATGAATATCGTTACCATAAATTGTTAGGCGTTTTCGTTATTCATTACGTGATAAAAAGGAGTTGCGTTTCCGCTCGCATTTCATAAAAGCGTACTAGTAGACTTGTTCCTATTAGGTTACTTCAAAAATTGATCATTATAGCTTAAATATTGTGCTTACTCTTCTATTCCTAGTCTTTTGTTTGTAACTAATGTTGACGGCAAATTCTCATAGGCTGAAAAAATAAATGTTAGTTATGTTTCTACCATCATCCCGATTCATTGTGTGCATTGTACTCTAAGATTCTGTTCAATTAGTAGAAATGAATTTAATATATTATAATGGTATTATTTTCTGCTGCTGTCTGTATTGAATTTAGAGTTTTTTTTTATAGTATTGTAAGCCATTAAATTTAAATTTGGGAACTCACGAAAATCTCTCCTTAAATCCAAATGCTATTTTTTTTTAAGCTGTCTTATAACGAGTAAAGAATACTGAGAATTTCCATAACATTCAGAAAATAACAGCAAAGCGTTACCGTTACATCTGTACGTATTATTTTATATAAAGTGATATCATTACTCGTTACAAGTCTATCGTTCGTTCGTTACGTTAAACCGTTACACGTAACACATTGCTGCCCACCTCTATCATCAACTCGACATAATCTTTCATACAGCTACAGCATCAAAATTTGAAATTAACGCACAAAGTTTATTAATAAACTTGATGCATGCAACTGCTAATTAACTTTGAGAATAAGTTACAAAGTTTTCTCTTACAAGTTTTGCTATTATCCAAGCAATTTCTTCTCCGGAATTTTGAAAACGAACCGAGAACTTAAACAATATATTCGACATTATACCATTTTTCATTCATATCCATCTACATAAATTAATTCACTTTTCGCCCTCATATATATATATATATATATATATATATATATATATATATATAGTTAGCATCCCGTTCACCTTATATATATAATATATAATAATGTATATATATATATATAATATATATAATAATAATAATAATAATAATATATATATAT